>KN825237.1:0-25283 GCA_000827395.1 Paxillus rubicundulus Ve08.2h10 | reverse complement strand
GGAATATGGCATGTGCATGGCCATCAGCCACAATGTTTCTCCAGATATGCACCTTTGTACATCAAAGGTGCTGGATGGATTGATGGGGAGGTAAATGTAGTCTCCACATCCACCTGCAGAATGTCATTGCCACACAAACAGGAGCTGCTGGACTTTCAGATGAACAACTCCAACTTTATGAAAATGGTCCACATGGATTAGAATATTTCTCTCAGGTTTTGCATAGTCCACGGAAATAACTGTTTGAGTCAGGAAGGCACCTTTCCTCCAAATTGAAAAATGTGTTATCCACTTCAAGGGCAGCTTGCAGGGCCTTTGATAACCTTGATAGTGGCATGTGAGAGGCTTAAAGACATGATTGGATGGACATGGAGTGTGCTGCCCTAAATATGCGGGTTGATGATCCATCAGCCATGGACATCTTCCAACTAAAGGCAAACAAAGGTGTGTTTCAGGGGCTCTACATAACCCATGCCATCTACTCACCATTTCCCATGCAGCTGCCAGCATTTGGACTGTGGAGATGGAACTTCTGGGCCAGCATGCATCCTTGGTTGAGACTCCTCAGGGTACTATGACCTGGTTGGCTCAGGGACTTGCCATTGAAGAGTCTGCCATCCATGTAATGAAAGACAAGAAGTCCTTGGGATCAGCCATGACTGAAATCCAGAAATTGGCAGTTGCTAGGAGAATGGATTGCCTAAGTTCTGAAATATCCAAGTTCATCAATGCAGCAACCACATATATGGGATCTGCCATTGAGGATCATGACAACACCGCTGCCAACAAGTCTGAAAGTGAATGGGAAGAACAGAATGATGATACTCACTGTGACCTTCCCCTTCCTTTTATTCATCTTCCAGCCCTGCAGCTGCCATTGTCATTGGGCTGCAGGACTTGCAATGAACATGGCTTGGCCACCTTAGCAGAGCTGGAGCTTCAACTGCACATCATACAGGCGAATGATGCCCTTCATTCCATCCACTTCACATTGGCAGATAAAGCAGTTCTCTTTCGTGCTGAAGTTTGTCATGCATCGAATCAGTCAGCAAATACCTGTGCTTGGGGAAAGGTCCATCAGGCAGACATGGTGCTGTCCAGGCATGTGCAAATTTACAGAAAATGCTGAAAAGCTATGGTTTCCCTGCAAGTGGAGAAACTCTCCTGGCAAGGCATAAGCCACTTGTCGACCAGGACCTAAAGTTCATGACTGCCGTTTCCAATACAAATGGGAGCATCCATCACATGGCAGACCTTGCCTGGTTTTGGACTATGGATGTTCCCAGAGATGCTCAGGAGAGCAATTGGATGTCTAAATGTAGGTTGTATATTTGCAGCAAATGATTCAGACTGAGGGAAGTCACCAGCTTACTGCATAAATTGGCCCTGTGAAAATGCAGTGCAGAATCAATGGACTGAAGAGGTTGAACTCATTAAATCAGAGGTTCAGTGGACAATCAATTTTTTTGGCTTGAAATTCAGGCAGTGGGAGAAACTGGGCACCTAAAGTCAGGAATGGGGAGCTGTGGGCCATGCAGTATATGTGACACATCAGGCTGCCATATATGCCAACCTCCAAGATCATTGTCCCATGGTAATGGAGGATGTAAATAACTCTGTTGGAATCAATGCAACCAGTGCTGTACAACATTCTTAGATAATGAGGCAGGTCAGCTCAACTCTAATTTTGAAAGGCACATAGACATTGGCAGGATTTAAATATAAGTGAACATGCTATCTGTGCCAGGGATGATCAGTCCCATCTCGTCAGAGTACCACCATGTCTACCCAACATCTGACCATTAGCTGCCCTGATCTGTCTCAATCCATTCTTCACATGGGACTGTATTATCTTGGCTTCCAGATTGAATCAGCTGTATCGCATCTAATACACCAACCTGACAAATATCAGCCTGACAATTGGCAATGGCTTTTAGACAGGGAATTTGTAAGCTCTTGTGATATATATATATAGACATGAACATGATTTGTTTATAGCAATTGCTGCATGTGATGCAGCAGATCCATGCCACTTGCCCAACCACTGCAATCCCTGCACCAGCATCACAGGGGATATACCACATCTCTCACAAGAATCTTCAAATGGCACTGTGGGCTTTTTACATGTGGAATTGCACCATGTCTACAAATATCCCCACTTTTTTGCACAATTGGGACCCAATGCTGGTGGAGAACCTTCAAGGTAAATGGTGGGATAACAATGCAGAGGATACTGCTGATAACATACCAATGGTGCCACTCAGCCCCCAGCCCCTCCCTCAAAATCCCATTGATGTCCAGTCCATGCCCACCTGTGCAGTCCAATCCATGCTGGGCAATGAACCCCAGGCCATTCCAGGAAACATTATTCAGTTTGTGCCAAGCACTGATGTCCAGTCCATGTGGGCTGACAATTCCATGCCTGCTGATGATCACCTATCCACGTGGGCTGACAAGCTTCAGTCCATGCCAACCAACCCCAGTCTTATTCAAGCTTCAAGCTTCCCCATCTGTTCAGTTCTCCGCCCAGCAGGCCTCACATTTCATTGGTGACAGTGTGCTGGACTCAGAATTTCCCCGCCCCCCACTAGATGAGATACTAATATGCATGCTGCTGTTGACTGACTTGATCGAAACATTTAGGTTATTGTCATGTAAACTACATGAAAATGTCTAAATACCTGCTGTACCACACACACAACTGTGATTAAGTCTCACTCACCGTGGTGTCATCTGTGGACCATGACTACCATCAACAGTCTACTGCACTGGTCAACTTGTCCTCAAGGTCATTATCTTTCCCTGACAACTTATTATAGTGCCATCTTGGTTTTGATTCACTACCTATTGATGCTTACTACCCACTACTGCTGTCCTCATGGCACCTGCCAGCACCTCCAGTAGCCATCTGAGCACTCCCCCTGAAAGTTCTTGCACTTAATCAGTATCTGTGGGGTGCCCTTGCTCTCCTTCTCTGTACTGCCATCTCCTCTTTGCAACACCACCATCATGTGGCCAATGGTATCTCATCCCCTGCTATCATCATCTATGCTATATGCCACTGTTGTCACCATCTACCTCTGTATGGCCAACATTTCCTGTGACTCAAACAACAGGAGGATGCATCAGCCTATCCATCTTGACTGGGGTGGCTGACAATCCAAGGCTCCAAAAGATAAGGTGCAATAAGGTGAATTCTAGCACAGATGCAATACATATCACTCTAAAAAGCTGTTACTTGATTACTTCTGTAGGAGTACATCTGTGCATGCACATGCACAGTGCAACAATGTTTGCCAGCCCAACTCCTCACAGGTAAGGCAATACCACACAATCTTTCACCCACCACACTTTCAATCCTGCAGTAAACTCCTTTGATCCCTCTTAGTCCTTCTTCCCCTTGCACAATATTCACTGATTTCCCCATCAATTCACTCTACCACCATGGATGATTGTGCTTGCAGGGCAGAGATTGTACGATGGGTATCAGAAAGCCTGCATCCATTTAATATAGTTAGATATGGGGGATTTCAGAGCCTGATGAAGACAGGAAGACCAGGATATTGCTTACCATCCCCTTCAACAATCTCACGAGACCTCAAGCTTATCTTCACTCGGACTTGAAAACAGGTAGCCAAGATGTTATGGGTCAGTGAATAATTGTGTACACTAAGCCTGTAGAAAACTATAGTGTAGTCACTAAAGAAAAACTACAGTACTACGAGGCCGAAATATGGCCTGCTTATGTAAGCTACTAACTCTTCGAACCCATACAAGATGAGTTCACAACAAAGCCATGTCAGCACAACTTACCAGGAGTACAATGGCATGCTGAGCTTTACTACTGATGCGTGGACCTCACCGAACCACCATGTGTTCATGGCCTTCTCAGTACACCTGGAGCACAAGGGTGTACCCCTTAGTATGCCATTAGACATTGTGGAGGTCGCAGCGGTAAGCATTACACATACCTGACGAGGGGATTGACTAACATTTGTTCAGTCCCACACTGGTCTTGAGCTCGCAACAGTGTTTGTGAAAATGCTAGATGATTTCAGCTTATCAGACAAGGTATGAAAAATGATCGTCCTGCTTACCATCTAATAAAGAGTGATGTAATAGCTCTTGGGCTTAGTGTACAACAACACATCAAATAATGATGCCATGATCGAGGAGTTGGAAGAGCTGGTCCCAGTATTCAGTGGCTCCGCAAGCCATACTCGTTGCTTTCTACATATCATCAATTTGATAGCAAAATCGCTCATCTGGCAATTTGACATCAAGAAGCAGACTGCCGATGAAGTGCTTGAGAGAAGAGAGGCTGCAGAGTTGATGGAATTGAGTGCAGGGATTAACAAAGAAGATGTGACTACAATCAAGGAGGATAACATAGGTGACATTGGAGATCATGCTGACAAAGACAAAGACAATGGATGGGTCAATGAAGTGGAGGAGTTGTCTGAGGGGGAAAGGGCCGAGCCGCAGCACACAATCCATCCAGTGAAGTTAGCACTTGTCAAAGTAAGAATCTCATCCATACCTTGAGATCTAGACTCCCTGATGCCACCCCTAGCTTCGAAGACTTACCTACAAGATCATTCATTTGACCACAATTGTCCTCCCTGCCTGGCAGAATATTCTTTGTGAATTGCAGATGACTGTCTCCTTGATGCCTCGTGATGTTGTGACTCATTGGAATTCCACATTCAACATGTTGGAGTATGCATTGAAGCACAGAAAGGCCGTGGACACCATGACCCAGAAGAGGGACTTGGGTTTGAGGAAATTTGAACTGACAGACCATGAGTGGAAGATTGTCAAGCAGCTTCATGCTGTGTTGAAGGTGGTGCTCTACTGTGTTGTGTCAAACAAACAAACTCACATTATGCAAACCCAGATCCTCAAAGACGCCACACTATTCTTTTCCCATTCTATGCCTAACCTTGCAACTGCAATCCCAGCCATGGACCACATAGAAAAACACCTCACAACTTATGTCCACAACAAATCATACTTGCAATCTATTTGTTCTGCTGTCTCTCTCGCCAAGGCAACTCTTAATTGCTACTATTCATGGACAGATAGTTCTGAGGTTTATTGTATCACAATGGGTAAGTTGAATTTCACTGCTCTTCAACTATACTAAATTAAATGCTTATACAATAATTACAATTCAAAGTGCTTCACCCACATCACAAATTATCCTACTTCAAGACCACATGCTGGGAAGATGAATGGGTCAAGACTGCCAAAGAGTTGGTGTGTGCTGAGTACACTCACTCATATGCTGATGACAGTGCTGACCATGAGGAAGACCCCATAGTGTTGCCAGGTGGAGAGAAAGAAAAGAAGGTAACATATACTGTTATCATCAGCTCACAGTGTACCTAACCTTCACAGGTATTTGACATGTTCAACAACCTGCCCACTATTGCACCACCCAGGGCCTCTGACCTTGGAACTGAGGTCAAATGCTATCTCAGCACAGACGTAGAACATGTTGTTGACCCTATCACATGGTGGCACGAGAGACATGGTATGTACCCTCACCTCTCTCAGATGGCCCTTGATTATTTAAGTATTCCTGGTATGTACACTCATTTGCATTCCCTTGCTTGTCTAACTCCTTGTCTAGCAACATCTATCGACGTCGAGCGCTTGTTCTCGTGTGGCCACCTCATACTCTCTCACATCCGCTCCTGTCTCTCAGCACAGTCGACATGCGCATTACTTTGCCTAGGCAGTTGGAGCAAACTCAAGCTCATCAAGGACGAGGATATTGCCAAGGTCAGCACCCTCCCAGAGATTGAAGGCAATGATAATGTGGAGCTTGTAGATGGATGGGATTGTATTGACCAGAACTTTGATTAGACATAGCTACCATGTACTGCTAGTAGAACTTCAGGGGCTCTATACCTAAAATTAATATGTCTTTAGAATCAGTGTGACACCCATGGGTATACCCATGATGGGTATGTTGGTGGGTATGATACCTGTATACCCACTATCTAACCCATACCCTCATGGTGGGTGTGGGTATATAGGTGGGTGTGGGTGTGGGTAAGACTGCTGGTACCCCAGGGTATACCCACGCCATTCCCTATCCCCAGTTGCCCTGGTCATGCACTGAGCCAAGCATTCACATCTTACCCATTGCTAGAAACAAGTTGGCTTGTCACAAATTTCTTGTCTGTTAATCACACAATTCCTGACATTGTACTCATTTGGTACTCATTTGTCACTTGCAACCATCTGGTCGTGCACCAAGTCAGGCACTCATCAGGTGATGGGTGCCTGTTGATCACCCAGTGAGCAGGCAATTACTTTTCTTGACCTGGGAATATCATATTTACCATGCACAAGAAAGGCATATTAAAACTTAGAATTTTGTGTGGGAAGGCCAAGTTGGACAAAATTTCATATTTCCCCTAACACTTTTTTGTAAAGAAAAGATAAACTGCCAATGTGCACAAAAGGTCACAGGGACATTTCAAATTTTGAATAAACCACATTATTTAATCAAATTTTGCATTTTCATTGCCATTTTCATGAGCCTCACAGACCACAGGACAATTCTTGTTTTGTCGAAGATTTTCATTACCACGACAGTTTCAAATTTTAAGGAGCTTAAAATGTGGAAATAAAAATTCAGATTAGTGTTTGCCATTTTCAATGAACTATAAACTATGTGAAAATGTCGAAATCCCTGGTGTTAGTGGAACGCTGTTCTACCTCCTTAAGGGTGTCCCCTTCCACGTAGTCAAAACTATCGGAAGATGGTCAAGCGAATTATCCACGCCATACCTCCGACATTCATGCTATCGTATTAGCTCCCTTCCTGCAACAACACGCAGACGTTCTAGACAATTTGCGCCGCTACATATTTCCACCTGTCAGATGACCAAGCGGTGAGTCGGACCTCCTACTATCGGGGTTTCAAATTTCAAGCTTCTCTTGATGCGTCACTCACTCCTAGTTCCTGGGTTCATAGCTCGCTTCACCCGACAGTTCGGGCACAGTGTCGGGCCGGGAAAACTTTCGGTTTTTCGCCCATCATTTTCGTAGCACATCACTCATCAAAATGTTCTGCATCCAAGTTGTAATGTCTATTTTGAGTTTGTTGATCAACAATAGGCGAGATCTGCCAATCAATCCGGGGTTACTAGTATTTTCTTTTGTTCAGATGCTGACCTCGGCGTGTCGAGCTTAAGTGAGGAAAAACATACGAGCGTTAATACATGTATAACTCCAAATATGATGCTGAAAATGCAATCTGTTTGCCACTCTGTTACCAATATGTCGAATCTCGACCCCTCTGATCAGGTGTCGTGCCCCCCAAAAAATAAAAATCGAAAAGCTTAAACTTAACTATGCAACATCTCAAAAGTGCACGCCATGGTATAGTACCGGTAGCCGTGGTTTTACGCATGTAACTCAAAAATTTCCGAATTCCCAGCATTCCTTCTCCATGATGGAACTTGTCTGAAGCTCACTGGTTGATTGTGATGCGACGGTCGCATTCGCAATGTTGCGCAAACTCCGACCCTTGGTGCCCTGCCGTGAACGTCTGTCCTTATGAAATGGCCCCTGGCCAGCCAGCGATATACTGAAACAATTGCGGTAAGTTTGACCATAAAAGGTTCCAATGAATCTGGACTCACAAGGCCAGCACTAGTCTTAGTACCTCAGACCTCCCCATTTCTGTGGTCCTCTGAAGGTCGTCATGTCACCAATGTCGGAGCCATCGTCAGATACACATCCTGATTCCGGACCTCTTCAGCAAATGAAGGAACTGCGAGACAGCGAGGACAGTGTCGCTCCCGCCCTGACAGCAGCACAAGAGACCAAGCTCTGGCGAAAATTCGACCTGCGACTCATACCGATCATAGGCCTGATGGCTTTGCTTTCGACCATGGACAGAGGCGCGTCATTCCCTGCTCACCTTTGCACCGTCCTCAATTCATACTTGACGTACAGGCAGCATGGGTGCGAACGAACCTCAGGAGTATATCATATCCCCAACGTCCATCTAACGTCCTGGCAGGTAACGCAGAATTGGACGGACTAATAACGGAGTTGAATCTTACCGGGGACAAGTTTAACATTGCCTTGGTCAGTGAGATATTTGTCACTGACATGGTGGATCTCTGACGGAATTTCATATAGATGATGTACTTCATAGTAAGTCACGTTGTTCGCGCCTTTCGGTTGATTTACGAGCGCGTTGTCCAGCCATATAGTCTCCTCAGCTTCCCATCAAAGTGAGCTTATTCATAGTCTTCCTTTTTGTTCGTCTAATACGGATGTGTACCTTCAAGTCTAGTAATCTCAATCATTCCACCGTCCAAGCAAGTGCATATCGTACCTTGATCTTTCATTGTCTAATCCAGATAATAGATCCCTATCAGGCGTCATGGTGGGTGCATGCTGAGCCTAAGTTGAGTGCAGAGCTCAGTCCAATCTCAGGTCCTATGGGGCTTCGTGATGTAAGGCGTGTTCACCCATCGCGAGCTCGAAGCACGAACTCACCACTCTGTTCAAAGGATGCTCATGGGTTTCGTGAAGACGTGAGTACAACGTCTTCGGATTGATATCATGCTAATCATGGTCTCCTTATAGCTACCCACAACTAGTAGGTGTACGTGTATGTCTCGGTGCCACAGAGGCTGGTTTCTATCCCGGCGTCGCGTACTGGTAGGGATATTTTTATGTTCCATGCCCCACAATGTTAACGGTATTACAGTCTCACGATATGGTACCCCAAGTACAAGTACCAGTACCGCATGGCTCTATTAACGGCTGCAGCGGCTTTGGCTGGTTACGTTGATCCTCCCATTCCTTCAAGTTGTTACTAGGATTCTTACTTGTATAGTCAGGGGCTTGCTCTGGACTTCTAGCTTATGTAATTGGTTTTATGAACGGTGACGGTGGTCTCGAAGGATGGTCCTGGATCTTCGTAGGTTCCCCAGCTTCACCATGCTTATGAGGAGTCATCTTGTACAGATTTTGCAAGGGGTTGCAACGATGTTAGTTGGTTTGATCTCAGCTTTTGGTGAGTACCGATTCACTGTTGTACTCTACTTGTAACGAACTTCCGTGCACTGAAGTTCTGGAGGATTATCCGTCGACTGCAAAGTTCCTCACAACTCAAGAACGATCGTTCGTAATCGAACAACATCGTAAGCCCTCGATATAATGTCATAGTTGCTTTCACCAAAGGCGAACTATGTCTACAGGTTGCAGTGATGACGCACAAGACGAGGAGGAGGATATGTCCCAACAGGTTTGGGCTGCATTCACCGACTGGCAGGTTGAGGTGGTCCTTTCTGTGGAGAGGATGGACATACTTAGAATTTCTACCAAGGTATGGGCATTGTCCCTCGTCCAAATTTCCATCACAATACCTGGTAAGCCTGAGTGCCTTGGAAACACAGCAAGCGCCCTATTGATTATGCCTCAGCATACGGAATCACGTACTTTTTACCGTACGTGCTGTTGGCACAATGCTTGGCACAGTCTAATCCGCTGTTTGACAGGATCATCATAAACGAGTACTGTTTTCACTCGTGTACCGCACGCGGTCTCTACTGACCTCAAACAGTTTCGAATATAGTATATCCGTTAGTCAGCTGCTGACTATTCCCCCTTACGTGATTGGTGGTGAGTCGAAAATAATGTTCTGTTTCACTTGAAGGTCAATTATAATTATTTATATAACGTCCTTATCAGCTGTCACCGTTTTGGTATTCTCCAGCTTCTCGGACGATATCAAGCTCCGCTCGCCGTTCATATTCGCTGCGCAGTCGGTTGCTCTGCTGGGATATATCATCAATATCTCAGGAGCCCCATCTGGCGTCAAATATTTCGGGACGTACTTATGCATCATCAGCAGCTACGCAGGCGGTCCAGGCCCTGTCAGTTGGTCAGTAGTATTTCCTCTTTCATCACATCGATGAATGCATTATTCATGGAGCTAATTGAACGTCGTGGATGCCAACAGGTTAGCTAATAACCTCCAAGGAAAGCACAAGCGTGCTGTCGGCTTGGCGCTACAAATTGGTGTGGGTTGTCTTGGGGGCTTGGCTGGAAGCAGCATCTTCCGTACTCAGGATGAACCACGCTTTCTACTCGGACGCAAGTCTTGAAAAAAAAAACCTCTTTTGTCTGGAACTTACGCGCATGCACCTTTTAGATGCCTTGGCGATCGCATTTATAACCCTTGGTCTAATAACGATTGCGATCATAGTACTCGCTTACAAGCGTCTCAACGCCTTGTTAGATCGCGAGGAACTGCTCGAGAGACAGCAGGGCCAGAATGCCGAGCACAAGGAATCTGACGGAGATCGAGTACCAGGTTTCAGATACACCCTTTGAGTATTGTGCTAAAGAGAGATGTTATGTACACAATGGCTCAATCCACGAAGGCAGACTGATATGTACCAAGCACAGGATGGGCACGCACGTCACACAGGGTTTGGCGGGGACTGGCCAACGCAGGAAGTAAGTGCATGTATCGTGGGAGGAAAAGGGGACAAAAGGAGGACAATATAGATACAAGGGTTATTCTCCTAACTAGATGTCAGACATACCAATAAGCTTAACTATATGCAAACTGGAAGTGGATGAGGAGAAGATCATTCTATAAACAGCTCCAACCAGACCATACCCATACCATGGACAACCTGGGTGACTCACAAACAGGGACTGCCTCTGGTAAAATAACTGGGGTTGACTTCACTGTAGTGTTACTGCAGCTTCAAGCTGCCATTTTTTATCTCATCCATTTCACCACAGATTTTTATGCATGTAGGGAAGGAAATGCAATTTCTAGTCACACCTACTAGCTAAAAAAAGAATTACATGGATTGGACTGGCCAATGTTGAGTTATGTCACTTAAGCTATTTGTCAGCTCCAATGAAACCAATTCTGACCAATGCTGATTTTGTACTTATTTCTCATTGATTGTTGAATGGATTTGTGTAATTATTTTTCATCTGGAAGGGGAAGCAGGATGCTACATCTCACTCACTGGAAGCATCAAGATCCACAAAGAAATGTGGATGCTACAAGCAAAACCTGCACAAAAAGCCAAGCTGAGGCAACACTACTTCACTGTGGCCATGGATAAGAAGGATTGAGTCATAAATCAGGATTCACAGCCCAGGCATCATGTGTTCAAGATGAAATCTCCATCTTTCCTTATCTTCTATTGCTTCCCCTCCCCATTTTTATACCCTACCTTCATCTGTATCTGACAAAATTTGTAATAGGGCAGTGATTGCCTAGACTACTGTAGAGATATGCCCTTAGGTTCATTGATTTTTTGAAAATCCAGACTGATCTTTGCCTGATTTCTTATTGGAGCACATTGGCAAGGAGTCTTTTCCTCATTTGTGACACGTGATGAACCTAAGGTCATATCTCTACAGTACTAGGGATTAGCTAGGAGTAGTAAATAGGTATGAAATAGACTCACCTCAGCCACTGCCTAAGAGGGGCAAAGAATGATTGACGAATTTGAAGAAGCACTCACTAATAATAATCAGGGGAATATGAACAGGAACATGAAGGAGATGGGGTTAAGTGATGTAAAGTAATGATGGAGTGCCCCTGGGGGCTCAGGAGTGATGATATGATAATTATGTTTCTTGACCTCATCTCATACCTGTTTATGTTCCTGTTCATAATCCCCTGTCACTATTAGCAAGTGCTTCTCCACCCATTCCACTGCATACATATACTTACTTTTATTTTTTGATCCCTTGGCCATTCTGTGTCAGAGTGAGCCTGTGAGTGCAAGGCACAGAACCAGGCCTGCATACCGGTTGTGATCAGAGCTTGGCCATGGCACTTTCCAAGACATGCTTCTTTGATAGCATGTCACACCTCCAATGTCGCACACATAAGTATGGATGTCTTGTGTTCCTTCCCCACCTTCCTCTCTATCTTCCTTCACACTCATATACTTTGTTCTTGTATCCTTTCTTTCACTGTACTCATACCATGACTTCCACCACCGTACCTTCATCTAGTATTACAACATTATCTATCTTCTTCTTCTTCTATGTCTATTAATATACCATCACTTACCAATAATAACAAGATTGACATCAAGAACCTTGATGTATCATTTGCAAACAATCTTTACAGGCACATCATGATGTGGGAGAATCCAGCATTCCCACAGACAAGCCTCTTTTTCCTCACATCCCAGAACTTCCCACCCCACAGACAGGCAGCTCTGCCCATCAATGGGTCTCAGCCTATTCCCCCCTATCCCCTGCTTCCAAGATACAGGTTGTCAAATCCCTTGATGCCCTCAAGCCCACTGAGACCAAATCCATTCCCTCCCTTCCCAAAGTTATTTTTACTGTGGACAGGGAGGTCAAATTCTCTTCTTCAATAGATGGCACATATAGTCTAGGCATTCATTCAGTTGTCACTGAACTAGCCAAAGACATACAGTACATCCACCTCATGCTCTTCACCATCACCAACACCTTCTGTATTCACAAGGAAGGTCACCTCCTGAAGAAAACCAAATCATCCATCAACAGTACTATCCACCATCTTCTAGATCTCTGGTAATTCAGAGTGGAAGAAACCATAGATGGCTTGACCTGGCAAGGGGCAAGAAGCTCATTGCTCCCCATGGTGTTCCTTGGCACCAGGAGAAAGGTCAACTGTTCAGTGACTCTGTCAAATACCTGGGCTTCCCCTGGAACATCCCTCATAAGTCCATCATCCTCACAGCCTCCAAGAAGTATAAATATGTCATATGCTTATCTGCTTTCCTTTCCTCCTTCAAAAATCAACAAGTCCTGAAGAAAGAAGGTGAAAGAATTGCTAGCTATCTTCAACATTCCACCTTTGTCTATCCACAAGGGCAATCTTATCTAGCAAACCTCTATGCCTGGCTGGCAGATTTCCCCCACAAACTCACTACATGCATCCATTGGTCATATCAGATCTCAAATTGTGGCTCCACATTTCCAGGAGATCTACCCTCCCGGTTCCCTGCTTCCCAAACCACCCATGCACAACCACAGTGTGGGTCTTCTTTGGAACAGCCTTTGGGCCTTCTGGGGTCTGGTTAATTCTTGGCAAGGCTCTCCCAGAGAAGGTCAAGATATCAGCTGGTTAGAAGCAGTCATCCTAGAACTTGCTATTCACCTCATTCACAATAAAGGCATTCATGGGGCAGACATTCTGCTCAGAAGCAACAACAAGGGCATTCTACATGCCTTTTGCAAGGGTCAAAGCTGCACACACATGGCCAATGCATGTATCAGGCGAGCCAAAGTGCTACTTTTTCTGGCAAACCTCAGCATCTCCCTCATTTATGTTCCCTTGGAAGAGAACCTCACAGATGCCATATCTAGATGCCTACATCAAATCACCTCCTCACTACTCCAACTCTTCCCCTTGAAATCCATCAGTGGTTTCACAATGCCTGACCAGAACCTCAGAATATGACAAGTTTATGGAAGGCATCAACATTGTTGCCTCCACAGCCAATTATGGACCAACATCAACAAACATAATGCAACATGTTCTACAGTCACTTCATCCCTTCAACCCTCTCACTCCCATATCCCCAGAATTCCCAAACCTTCCTCTTGCATAGAACCTTCTTCTCATTGTTTTCATGTTCTCACTAGTGATCATCTTCCTTTATGGACAACTCCTGCAGGTCTAGATTGGCAGAAGGAACTTGATGGCAAACTTCTCAATGCCTCCATCTTCAAGCTCTTCCAAGTCATGATTTGATCATTGGACCAGGACACTGGGACCAACTATGGTGCTGGTTTGCTCTGTTTTATACAATTCTGTGATGCATGTGACATCCCAGAAGAATCATGCGTGCCTGCTTCAGAGGATCCTATTGGGGTGTTCACAGAAGCCCACACATCTACAGCTTCTGACAAAACACTTAATAATTGGCTCACAGGTCTTCACTTCTGGCACACAGTCAATGGTGCCATGTAGAATGGTGGAGACATTCTCAGAACTGTGAGATAAAGCTTCACCAAAATGGTTCCACCATCTTCCCAATGTGCCAAATGCCCACTAGTTACCATCAAAGCTCTATGCATCCTCCACAATTCTCTAGACCTAGAATCTCCATTCAATGTCACTGCTGGAGCAGTCACCTTTATGGCCTTTTGGTCATGCTGCTGTCTGGGAGAACTCATCATCCACAGTCATAATGATTTCAATCCATTCAAACACATCTCCCAGTCAATCCTCCCACGAATTGTCCAAACCCTCTCCAAGAATACCATCTACACATCTTTCCACATGCCATGGATGAAAACCACCAAGGAGCAGGGCACATATTTTTCAGTCATGGCTTGTCCCCACCATACAAGTCCTTCATAAGCTCTCTCCCTCCATGAATGCATCAATGCTGGCATCCCCCACTCTGCCCCTGTTTTCCCTTACAAGACATCCACTGGATGGCAGCTGCTTGTCAGAGCTGAATTCATCAATCACTGCAACATTTGGGTCCAGAACAGATTCCCCAACATGCCCAGTTGTGCCTTTCATATTGGTGGCACCACAGAACTTCTCCTTCAAGGTGTCAAGTCAGATATAATTTCAGTGCAGGGCAGATGGACTTCCCAAGCTTTTCTCAACTATTGTCATCATATAGAATCTATCCTACAATCATTCATGTATTTGTCAGTTAATCTCAACCACTTGCAAGATGTGGATGCTACCATAAAAAATTTCTCCAAATCTCACAACATTTCTCAATTCTAACCATTTCTTTTATTTTGACTTACTTGTACTCATCTCATACCATCTGAAATAATACACTTCTTTGTCATGCATCTCCAGGTGTGTGTTCTGGCTGCAGGCTGTTTCCTTTGTGGTGAGCTGCACTCCAGATTGGTCCTTTTTCATGTCTGCTTCAGCTGGCAGTTTTGGCATTTTGTCCCTCCCCCCAGCTGGCTCTTTTGATGCATTTTGGCCCACTCACATGACTCAGAAAGTCAGGCCTCCTTTTCCATTTCCTCACTCTCTCTTCCAGAAATGCTCCTCTTGGATTCCAACCCCTTTTGTGCAAATACAAGATCTCTATGCAATATGCAATCACATGATCTTGCACACGGTCAGCCAAAGGCCTGCCCTTCCCCCCACACATACTGAATCTCACTAACATTAGATTTGCATGACCTTGATAGTTCTTCATTCTCCCCAGCAAGTCTGCTTATCTCAAACTCATACTAGCATAGTTCTTCTCTCCCTTCTTGTCCCTCATCTCTTCTTTGCTTCTCTTTGTCTTTCCTCTTCTCTCACTTACTTAGCAATCATTACTACAAAGGCAGTCATTCTTTGACCTCCTTGGGCAGTGGCTGAGGTAAGTTCACTTTCTACCTATTTACTACTCCTAGCTAATCCGTATTAGTCTGGGAAATCCCTGCCCTATTATTGGTGAATATAGTCATTCTTTCCCCTCCTTAGGCAGTGGCTGAGTCCAGGAAATCCCTACTCTCTTATAGTTTTTGTCAGACATGTCAAGTGCCAGCCAAAAGTATGAGCATGAAGGAACAAGGCATGGAATGGAAGTAGATAGAGATAATTGCAAAAGTGAAATTGGAGATAAGCATATAAGTTGAAAATCACAGTTGCACATAAATGGAAAAGCAGAGTTGCACATAAGCAGAACAGCAACCCCCACCTGATGATGGTCTAAGCAACCACCAACATGGGCAGTAGCATCAATATCAACATGAAGCTGCTGAATGATAGTCATAGGCTGCATAGCAGATCACCCCCAAAAAGCTCACAGATACCCTAAGATTGGGGCAAAGCCCCCAGCTCAGAGAGCTGCACAAGTGCAGGTCATCTGAACCAGTCATGTATGATAATGCACTGTCAATACTACTGTCTACCCTGGTATTCAGGGCACTCAACAACTGGTAATGACAGTATTGAAAACACATGAGTGGACTCAAAACTTGATAAGCAGGATGAAAACATACATGTGGGACTATAAATGCACAGGCAGGGTCAAAAATGTGCAGGTGGGGCTAAAAGAATACAGGTGGGGTGAGCAGTGGTAAAAATATATGGGTGGAACTATGGATTTACAGGTGGTGTCAAAAACAAATGGGCATGGTGAAAGCATACAGGTGGTGTCAAAAATACACAGGCGAGGTCAAAATGTATGGCTGGGGCTGAAAACATGCAACTGGGGTGGATGGTGTTGAAGACACACAAATTGGACTATGAATTCACAGGCAGGATAAAAAATGAACAGGTGGGACTATAAACACATCAACAGAATAAAAAAACAAATGCCAGGGCATGGTCAAAAACACATAGGTGGGGGAAAATGTGTAGGTAGGGTTGAATACAAAATTACCACACATTAATATTAACACTACAGCTGCAAGTACTTTTGAAGACATTGAACTTGCATCATCCACATGTTGTTATAATGTGACATACCCATAAGTGCCACCAACATCCCATTCCAATTATGTACAACCTGTTATTATGTCATTGTAATGGCTTTACCGGGACTTGACCCAGAATGGTAAGTCTGCGACATTATCACATGGCAAAAAAAGTTGTGACATAAACTAAAGCACAGAGTTTGACTACAGTTTCTTACATGTAGCTGGAATTGGGACCCCAGACAGTAGTCTGGTGGGGGTTCCAAAGATGAGGCAGTGTCTGGAATCCTGTCAACACCCACTCCTTGCTTCCTTCTCTCCCCAAAATTCATTCCAGACCTGTGACTTTGTGTGAGCCAATTTCTCTTTATGTTCTGAGGCCAAAGCCCTTACAGGAATTATTGTATGCAACATAATACAATTGATGAGAGAGAGTCATCAATCTTCCTAGATGTTGTGGCAAGAAGAGGTTTAAGACATATCTAGAGATTGTGAGAACATCTCTATGATAGTCAAGTCACTTATGAGCATAGCTCTATAAGGAAGTGATAGATAATAGTCCCACTCAATTGTTTTGTTTTGTTTTCTACTTTGTCCCATATGTGAGCAATTAATTAACACTGACAGCACCAAGAAATAAATAACATTGTTTAATTTGAGGCAGTGAGAACCGACAGACATCCAAAGCATACTCTGCCAAGAACCTGCTGTGGTGGCTGAGATTCAATGCAGCACTGTTGCCAACACTTGTTTAGTCACATAGTACATTCTACATAACACACACTCAACAGAGGGTGCATCAGCCATTCCCTTATCATGCTTGTATGGCTGCTTCATATGAGGCTCTTGCAATCACCCAACTGGCCCTATCCAAGACAGATGAAGATGATCTAATTGGCATCATGATTGCAGCAATGGCATTGTAACACAAGTTGACAGCACACAGTAAGAAGTTTGGCATTTCTGGTGCTTACACCCAACACAAATCAGAGTATTTTCACAAAATACCACTCTATCATGCCAGTGAGCAACAATTTAATGCCTGGTTCTAGTATGTGAGGCAGACCTTGTCACCTCATGGAGTTACTCAAAGTACCTCATCAGAGTCCATATCTCCACTCCACCGCCAGGCGGATCTGCTCAGACTTTCAGCATTTGCTTGGAACTCGTACAGGACTCATGTGGACCTTTATCATACTTCATATTCCTTTTCTTGTCATTGCTCCGGAGCCTCCAGGGACACTCCTTCACTTTCTTACATCACTTATTTCCATTTCCCCCTTGTTCCTGTTCCTATTCCATTTATTATCATTAGCAAGCACTTATCTGCCCACTCTGCTCCATATATATACTTAGTTTTGACTTGGGATTCCTCAGTTGTTCTTTGCCCCTCTTTGGCAGTGGCTGAGGTGAGTTTACTTTATACCTATCTATTACTCCTAGCTAATACCTAGTAGTCTGGGCAATCACTGCCCTCTTATAGTTTTTGTCAAGGTTCTGTCCAGGATAGCCATGTTTTCAAGCACCCTCACATGTGGCTAAATCATAAGACATATTTCTGCTCACATAAGTATATCCTTGTTGATAAATGTAAATAATTCCTATGTCCTTGCAAATCTCTCATATTTGCTCCCCAGGCTATCCCCTTACCAAATTCTCTATTCAACCATTCAATGAATTTAATCTTACAAATGATCCAATCAAGGCAGGTCAGCACATGGCCATAGGTGGGACTGGAAACTTTTGTCTCTTCATATCTTTGTCAGACATGCATTTGGAACACTCAAAGGACAGCTGTACCAATTTGTTGGCTATGATCCAGCAGACATGTTCAGGATGATTGAGGCTGCAATGGTTCTTCACAATATTTTGAAGGCATTTGGTGATGACCCATCAACCATCAGAGGATTTAATGGAAGGGAGGATGAGGGAGTTGATCAGGTCCGAGGGCAGGGACCAGTTGAAATGGCGGGTATGGCACTCAATGAGGGTAACCTCTATTGTGTTGGAATTTTGAGGCGAAAAAATCACCTCAATTATTTTCTAGAAAATATTGACAGCAATTACATGTAGCAAAAACATTACTACATCATAGTCCCTCCTCTTGGGCCAACATCTCTACAAGCTTTCTGCCTTTGTTCTGAATCACTGGATTAGGGTGCTGCAACATTTGTAATGCCCACTTCCATCTCTCTGCAAGGTCAAGCTGTTGTGCAGCCACCTTCCATTCCCCATACTCCTCTTGCTCTGTCGCTCCCGCCGCAGTGCAATCTACATATTAGTCTTTGTGACCTCCATTGTTGCTGTATCAAGTTGGTCTTGCCATTTTTGGCATTTGCTCATGGCACCTACTACCTCGCGAAGCGAAGTTGAAGTCTCTGTAAAGGCATCCATTGGGTGCAAGTGGTGCTTCATCTTCTGAAATCGGGTCACTCGAGTTCACGTCATGCGTACGAATGACAGTGTAATTGTTATCAGCACTGTTGAACCAATTAATAAATAAATAGTGAAGCCAACTTCATCTGCAAAACTAAGCGAGTCAGCCTGCATCAGCCTGAATGCCCATTTGGCAAGTCCTTAGAAAATAATTTTAGAACTTACGTTGTAGACCCTAGCATACCAAACATAGAAGTGCCTTTGATGGATCTCACAGCCACAGTATATCAAGATTTCATTTACAACGTAGCTTGATCTTATCTGCTAATCTACACACTATTACAAATCCATCATAATGCACCAAGTCCCCCCATCTTGAACCCACGGGCAATTATCATATCTACCAGCCCACCATACCCTGCCTGATCTGCACTACCTATGGCAGGCAAATGATTCTCATGTTCTCCATGAGCTTGTAAGTTGTCCCGAACTTGAAATTCACCTAGAGAAAAGACCCCTGTGGAGTGCTCCGCAAGTGTCCACCCAAACATAGTTCCCGAAAAGACCAATACTGGGTCCAGATTCTTGTGGTTACCAGCCATGTCGAGGGACAGATATCAACAGTATCACTTCTCGTTCCACAGCATGTGGATCGCAAGTTGTGCAATCGCTGGATGACCAAATGGGACTGTTTTGCGATGGCCACTGGCAGCATTCTGCAAAACAATATATTTGTAATAGTGTTAGTAATAAAATAAATACACTCACCATTTTAATACCATCGAGATATGAGAAGTCAGAAAGCAGTTCAGCCATGTGCTCTTGTCGGTGGTGGACTTCTCCACCTTGAATGTTGAGCGGGATTGTGAGTCCATACAAATGTGTAACAAGAGTTCGCGCAGCATCTTTAAAATAATTGCGAATATTGAGGGCACAGTCCTTCAAATTTTTCATCTCCATGCTAAGGTCCTGGTTGAGCCACTCACTAACACCTGCTAAAGGGTGAACTCACAGTGAATAGATGCATGTCTATACTCGGCTCTGAACAGTACCTCCTAAATGTGGCAAGGCCGTGCTATGCAAAGTGTCTCTTGTTGTGAACTCATCTCATATGGGTTCGAAGAGTTAGTAGCTTACATAAGCAGGCCATATTGTGGCCTTGTAGTACTGTAGTTTTTCTTTAGTGACTACACTATAGTTTTCTACATCTCTTATGTGAGCATTCAATGTTTCTGTATTTGGGAGAATGTCACTTGTGAAGAGTGCTGTCTTCAACCTGTAGTGCGCATCATTGCTGATTCAGTACTTCACGTACTTCGAGAGTTCCATGGGTGCAACACCCACAGAACCCGAAGTCCCCAGAGCTTCAAGTTGTTGTACAGCTACTACTGCAGAGGGAGCTAGTAGCAATTGTGGAGGGGGAGGGAGACGGATACAGCTGGAATCCCTTTCAACACCTTGCGGGGCTTCTCCTGCTTGCTGCATTAAAAGAGATGAGTCAGTAAAATTCTCTATTTTGCTAGAATACAAGTAATCTTACCCTAATGACACCTTGTGGTTGCAAGACACGGAAAGGCTCTCCAGAAATGTTCTCACCAGGATGGAGCTGCCACTCAGTGGGAACAGTACATTTCCACACAACATCGTAAGAGAGAGCTCTAGAAAGTACACGGGCGGTCTGTATCCATGGCACCCCCCTGGTAAGACCACGAGGGACATAGCCAAAGTTCACAGGGAAATCTGGATGTTCAAATGGTGGGGAGTGACTGGGCCCAGATGGATTGGTGTCAGATGCAGGTGGTGAGTATTGAAAAGATGGTGTAGAGACTCCGGGTTCATCCATAGGGTATCCTCATTGACACTGCACATAGTATTGATCCATAGCATGAAAATGGTTTGGGTGGGTGTCGGCCATCAATGGCAGCTGTGTCGGAGTAGAAAATTGATATGTAGCAGTACCAGTACCAGTGCTAGGATGATGAAAATTCATTGAAGGATACATTGCCAGAGTCGGGGCACTAGGAATCTCAGTGGGTGCAATCACGTGAAGATCTAACTGATTTGGCCTGGATGGCACATCCCCCCGATGGGCTTCTGAGTGGTTGCTCCACAGCTGCATTGATCTGAGTGTCTGCGGGGTGTCCAGAAGGATTGAGCCCCGAGCTTTCAGTATATTTTTTCTTTTTCTAAGATCGGTGTGAGACTGTGAGCTTGAGCATGTGATATCTACTACAGTGTAGTCACCTGTTTTACTTTCTTCACCTTCTTTCCCTTGCCAGTGCTCGCCATGGTGGTGGTCAGTTACAGTGCATGAAGACCATGAGGTCCTAGTCACAAGAACACAATCTTGATTATTGCCTGTCATCTCATCAAAAATACATGCATACATGTTATGTACAATCAACACATTGCAAGGCCAGCTAAAATAAATCAACTGCTCCTTCCCAGTCTGGACTAAAGAAATTCTGGGATGCTTGGTCGCTGTCTGTCCAGCTCATCAGACTGATGATTGAGGCCGGTGTGATCTGTTGAGTGTATCAGTATAGGGTGACATATATCTCACAGTTCGCTTACTTTGTTGGTCTAATGGAGATTCAAATATGTTACTCCTCGTCAGAGGGCAGCGATCTGGCTAAGTTTGTCAAAAGCTTCACGCATCTGATTCAGACGCTCCTCCTCCACTAAAAGTGCTGTCAGATCATGACGGTAAGCCCCAAGGTTGAAATCACTATTATCTTCCAGCTCTGTTATGGAACAGTCTTCCAGTAGCTTGTGAAAGAACTCAAGGTCTTTGGTGGATTCAAAAAACTTCGACACATTCTCTTTCTGGGCTGTGAGAAGAAAGCTCCTCTTGCACTCCAAGGCTTCGATTTCCCAAGCAGTGGGGAGAGCACGAAAGTGTTTTGTTTCATGATCAGCTTCTTTTGCTGCTAAGGCCAGGTCAAATTCTCCTTTAGAAAGACCCATCAGCCCACGAATGAAGATGCTGCGGCCCTAAGCATATATTAATGAGTATGGAAGATACCAGAGAAACCAAAAATGAGACAGCCTACAGCCTGAGTATCATCCAAAGTGAAATCGTCATTGTCGATCCTCCCCATTGACTTCTCAGTGAAACAGAGCTCGGGGGAGCTTGGTCCTGGTGGCTTGAGATATGGTGTGAATTTGGTGCAAGCACGCTTGGCATATGTTGGTAACCAATGGATGATAGGGGGTGGGGAGACTGGTAAAGCAGGGATTTCCACTGGGTCTCCGTCATCATCACTCGCATGCTCAGCATAGGAAAGTGACTCAAGTAGACTACCTCGGGACTTGTGACTTTTGTCATGACCAATGGGGAGTGAAAACCTAGCCTCTCCACAATCAGTGTGTGGAGGTTTCAGAGTGGGCCCAGATACTGGGTTTGGTCCAGCCTGATCATTGAACTGCAGTGACATCGGAATGAGGTGAGGCATGTAAGGAGAGCTTGGGGGTGAGGTAAGGCAGGAATGCATAGCTGTTGATGCAATTGTTACAGGTAGGCCAAACGGCGATAGCGAAGACTCTGAAACACAGCAGAGTTTGAAAGACTTGTGAAGATCCAAACTTCACACACTATGGAATTCTGACCAACTCAAACGACACTATGCAGTCTGATCAACTTGACACAAGTCCTGGACATGATTTGATGTATGTCTATGAATTGATTCTTTAGCCTAAACTCAGCTTTATTATTAGTCAAACCAGTCAAACCCATGAACTAAGCTGTCCTGACCCCAACTGCCAGCAGAAGTTCCGTGGCACAGAATATCTCCTTTTGAACCTGAATGATCCTTGGACTAGCTGCTGGGCAACAAGGCCAGAAGGATACCCACTCCCCCCTGCTCTTCACCCCAGTATGTCTCTACCATCTGGAGATTGCCTAGGTCAATATCATCCCCACTCTGGTTGGACCTATGGGCAAGGGAAAAATACTCTCCAGCGAATGGGCGATGATAAATATCACCATAATCGTAAGGAAAATATCTACTGGCCATTTCCAAATCGCTGCGAATGGGCACTGGGCAAATTCCTCACTGAGAACTTCACACAAGCTCAAATCAACACTTTTCTGAGGCTCTCTTGGGCAAGTTGATTATGTTCCAGCTTCACACCCATAGTAACAATCTTTCCTCAGTTTGATGACAAACCCAAACCTTCCTTCTTGTCGGTGCACGAGCTATTGGGCTGGATAGATGCTCTACCATCTGGACCAAAATGGAAGATCACAGAGATTGAGGTGGAGGGTTACAATGTTGAAAAGAAGATTGAACTCATCTACCAGGATGGGTTAGAGGTCGTGGACAGTCTCTTCAGAAACCCAATTTTTGCTCAGAGCATGTCATTTGATCCCCTTAAGATCTGGCAAGACTCAGTGCCCAAGTATGGCGAGTGGTTCACAGCAAGAGAGGCAACCCGCATCCAGGTAAGTAACTCCCTCATCAGGGGTGTACCCTCATTAAAGCTCATCTTCTCAGGACTCTTTACCCCACGGTGCTACCCTCATCCCAATCATTGCTGCGTCAGATAAAACACCAGTCACAAGGCAAACTGGTGGCCTCAAAATGCATCCCCTCTTCCTAACTGTTGCCAACATTGATTCTGATGTTCATATGAAGGCAACAGCGCACACCTGGTGCTGTGTAGCATTTATACCAATTTCCAAGTTTGAAATCCATCCAGACTACCAAACAATCCTTCAGTCTTGTGTCTGGCACAACTGCGTGGACATTGTATTGGCGAAACTGAAACATGCTGCTAATACAGGTGTCTTCATGACTGATCCTTTTGGCGCTACTCGTTATTGTTTCACACCTCTCATAGCATGGACAGCCGATCTTCCAGAGCAGCAGATGATCACCTGTGTGTCCAAGAATGCATCCACTGTGACTTTCACTACACTCAAGCACTTTGGTGACTCAACATGCTACCCCCCTCGCATAGGGTTGTACATCCTTGACCTCATACACAAGATATGCACTGTAGATGGTACCAATCCTTGGAATCTCAATCGTTTCCAGAAGGCATGCAAGGCCATCTTTCTTCTTGGTGTCCACCAACCCTTCTGGAGAAATTGGGCACACACCGACCCATGCATTTCTCTCTTACCCAAAGTCCTTCATATGTTGCATAAATTTTTCTTCAACCATCCCCTGTCATGGTGCAAAGAAGTGGTCAGGAAGGACGAGCTCAATGCTCATTACAAAGTATACCACAAACACATTGGTGTGTGCCACTTTGCATCTGGAATCTCGCACATAAAGCAGATGACTGGACATGAACACCGTGATATCCAGCGCACAATAGTCCCCATGATTGCTGGTGTGGCCCCGGAAGAGGTAGTCCATGCAATTCATGCACTCATCGATTTCATCTACCATGCTCAGAGACCTGTGTACACAGAGGTATCAATCCAACACATGGAACATTCATATTTCCTCCCTATGCTTAAGGATTATATTCTTTGGTGCTCCAATAATAGTGACACCATCAGAACATTGGAAACATTCAATATACTCAAGGTTGGGTACAAATTCCGTGTTCAACAGTACTCCTCTTCTTGAGCATCAATTATCATGCCAAGTCAAGCAGTTCAAGCCTCTCCGCCCTCAGCAGAGTTCCCTTTTGGCAACTGTGATGCTGTGCTTTTGAATACAGATGGGCATAGCCTTCATAATCCTGGCTGTAAGTGCGTGCAGTTTCTGAAATGATGCACACTCATTTTATTCATACAGATTGTGTGGCACAAGTTCGGGTGGTATTTCAATTGATGCCCTTCCGCCATTCTGGAGATGAGCTGCCCAATATCTTTTCCACTCTGCTTGTCTATGTTCAGCCATTCAACACCCTCATCGAGAGAGATGCCACACAGCTGCAGATACTCAAAAGAGCTCCAGTCCCAGACAGTTCTCATCCCTCTTCACAGCGTCGCCTAGGACTTGTTATCCCTTTGACAGAGGTAACTCATGCAGTTGATTTGGTTCCAGTCTTTGTCCAGGCAGTAGACGGTACAGTGACAGCTGCAACATCTCAGGAACATTATCACTGCTTTTATCTCAATTTCTATGCAGACAAGGAGATTTTTGATGCATCCTTCTCATTTTCAGACATGAACTTTGAGGATGCGGAGTAGTACATGGGACAGATTGTGTGGTTGATAACTGTACTGTGATTGTGCTCATCATTTTGAAGAATAGTAATGTTTTGTTGCTGGCATCAGATTATGATAAGGATCTCATCTTCACGAACAAGATCACCAAGACCGTTATCAGTGACCACACAAGCGATCTTTGACTAGCCAGCCAATTGGATGGCTCATTTGCCACAAACATAACATGTCATAAGCCATCAAGTTCTAGCGAACTTAAGCGTTCATTTCAGTGTTTTGCAGATGTTGAGTACCTATACTGCATCAATAAGATCATAAATCTTAGACACCTTACACTCCTCGAGAACTTTGTGGGAAATCTTCTGTTTTG
>KN825236.1:0-25232 GCA_000827395.1 Paxillus rubicundulus Ve08.2h10 | reverse complement strand
CTGCAAATGCCCTTACTCAAATATCTACTCGGCCGACCCATATCATACGGGATTTTCTCACACCTTGGCCCATCCGTACCCTACGACTACAGGCCATAGGTCGGCCGACAATCGGCTGGCCCGTGTGGTACGGGCTTTTGTCAACCTCGGCTGGCCGTATCCTACGGTACCCAAGCACTACATTATGTGCTTCATGCACATACATCTTGAGTTCTGCAAGATGAGTTAGATTTTTTGTTGAAAGCCAATTGTGGCATTTCATCAATGTGCTACCAAAGACACTGAAGAGTCGTTCGCAAGACGCCGAGTTGGGACAGATCAATAGTAAGTGACGTGCAATTTTGTGTAGTGGTCTGGGTTCGGTACCAGGATGTGACAATGCATTCCATACATCCAGTGCATCAACGGCGGTGTGCTAGCAGAATATGTAAGGAATAAAATAAAATAATAATAAATATAGAAAGAGTTCACTCATGCTGGGTGCAGCACAAGCCAACAGAGAGTCTTTATAGATGTCCATGCATGCAAAATCGCCAGAAGACACAAGATAGTGCTCCAAATCTGTTAAAAGCTCAATGGGAGCACTTTCGCCACAAAAACATAGCCAAAGGTGGGCAAAGAGCACAGCCAGGCCAGCGTGGGTTGTCAGGGATATTTTATTAAATGGAGCCACTCAGTAGAATGGATTAATAATGATGGCTGCAATAAAGACCTCCTGGTCACAATGTGCCCAATGGCGTTCAGCACTCTGAAGAACTGCTGTTCGGGCAGCACTGTCAACATTGTCATTGAGCTTGGAGTACTGGAAATAGAGAAATCCAAATGAGATCACGACATGTTCAGGCTGGGCATGAGCAGCTTGGTGTATATTCATCATGAGCGCAATGGGCTCAAGCAAGTTCTTCCACCTACATTGCCATTCAGTGTCCCTGATACCAGCCTAGCAACCAGTGAGCTTACTGAGCCATGCCTTCTCACGAGCTGGCCATTTTCCAGACGTTAACAAGGCATTTTTGTGTTTTGTAACAAGAAGCTCAAGGGCAGGGCAGACCTCCAGGAGGTGTTGGTATGCAAGGTAGTGTGATAGCCACCGCATTAAAATGGCTCAGATGATTGTAAGTGTCTTCCCAATTGTGGCAATCTGTATGTCGTGAAGGAGGGTGAGTACTTGCATTTTGCTTTGCAGCCATGTGATGAGTTCCTGCACCATGTCCCCATACTCTCCATAGTCATCTTTCACCTTGAAGAGATCTCCAATGATCAGGTTCCACTACGAGATGTGTCATTAGTATGAAAGGTTGTATAGTTAGCTTTGAAATATTTCATACCTGATGGGCAAGGCAGTTGGGTACAACAAGATGCAGAAACTTCTGCCAAAGGAGATGTCAGGCTTTTGCTAACTCTCCAGAAGCATCCGTAGTGCATGTGATGACAGTTGCACCCCATTCCATCTTGATGCTGCTAATAGCCAGCAACATTTGCTTCAGGAGTTCCTCAGCTGTTTTCGGGTCTTTGGAGGCGTCGTGCACTCGAATGGTATACAACTGCAAGTGTAGATTAAATTTAGCATGCTCCAGCTACCAGAAAGTGCTCGATATTCACCTTCTGTTGTGAAGTTATCATGAATCCAATCAAATGGTGGTGGTTCTCGCCTGTCCATCCATCACACTGTAGCATAACTTCCAAACCTTGACACTCTTCTTGGGCCGATGCCTTCAACCAATCAAGAACATCAGGAATGAGACAATTTGTGGGCACTCTCGATGAGGGAATTTTTGCTTTAGTGAGAAAGCGGTCACAAATTTTCTTCCACTCAGGGTTCTTGACCCACCGTAGTGGTAACCCAACGCTAGCTGTCAGCCTTGCAAGCGCTGCTTCCCAATCAGCCTGATCACCTGGTGTCCAAACAACCTCTGCAGGCCAGTGGAAGACTGGGCTTGGGGATGCAGGTGGTGCTGTTGATGTTGATGGCCAATAGAGCCAGAAATGGAGCAGTATTGACCACTTAGAGTGAGTTGTTGGCGCTTAGAGTGATGTGATAACAATGAAATGTCCGATATTGCTGGACTGGAAGGGCCGGAGCTGTAGGTACTCAAAGTTGCCATTAGGCCTAATGAATTCAATGTCGCAGTGACTGGGATGGATAGTGTAGGAAATTGAGGCATTCTGGGGAGCATGTGAATGCCACTTTGCGGCACAAGGGTTAAGGGTTCAAGTTGTGTGGGAACACCAGGCGGGAGCAGCATGTGCTGGCGATTATTTTTGCAAGGTGAATATAAATCATGGTACCCCTGCTGGGCTTGGGAGTGGACATCGTTGGGATGCAACTCACAGTCACAGAGATGGCAAAGGAGAGTGCTGGGCCGACTGACCAGCCAGATGTGATGGGTATCGTGTTGTGCTGTTGCCCAAACTGTATGTAGTCAGTAAGACATTGGTTCAAATAATAAAATGCCCGACGTTCAAGTGCCAACAATCACTGACATATCTTGAGGCAATTCCTGCTGTCCTGTGCTGACTTATTCTTGGTCTAATCGCTGCTTCCGAGCGATGTGCTGTTCATAGATCACTTTTCAAATCACTTTCACCTTACCACTGACCATTGAGGTGTCTTGTTTGTTTGTGTATCCCGGATGTTCTGCGAAGTGGTTCCACCACCACCATCTGGTTGAGCATTTCTTGGCCATTGGAATTTGGGAGGAACTCGAGTTTCGATGAATTTTCATGGTGTGTGTGGTCAGCATTTTGTTTGTGCAAGCATTGTTTACTTGTAAACACTTGTGGAGGGCATGAGGCATGGGCACTGGACAGATAAGATTATGCGTGTGTATCTACTACAAGGAAGGACCTGGGAACCGCTTGAAGTCATGTTCAAGTGAATGTCAGTGAAGTTCAATGACTTTCCCATGATTTATGGTCAGTGACTGTGACTTGGGTTCACTGACTGGTAAAACACTGACTACAAGTGTGTACATTGTAACAAGGAAATAAACCAGTTTATCAGGACAATAAGTTGACATGCTACAGTTGCCCATCTGTACCAGCTTCAATTTGGAATTTTGGAATTTTGGAATTTTGGAATCCTGTTTGGCAGCAGGTGTTACATACATTATACATATCATTTATTTATTTATATCATGTAATCAGTGTCAGTGACTCGCACAGCACCAGTCTATGACTGTCATCGATTGGCTTCAATACTGCCACTAACCACTACAGTATATAACATCTTCATGACTTCAAATTGACGGAATACAGTGAACTCTGGAACCAGAACACCAACTCTGCATTTCCGGAATGTCGGACTTCATACATCTGCTCTGCTGCCAGGTGGATCTGCTCAGACTTTCAGCACCTGCTTGGAATCCATGCAGAATTCATGTGGACTCTTATTACCTCTCATCATTATTTACTTGTCATCACTCCTAAGCCTCCAGGGACACTCCATCACTTTCCTACATTGCTTAATCCCATTTCCCCCTTGTTCCTGTTCCTATTCCCTTTATTATCATTAGCGAGCGCTTCTCCACCTACTCCGCTACATATATATACTTACTTTTCACTTTGGATTCCTCAGTCATTCTTTGCCCCTCTTTGGCAGCAGCTGAGGTGAGTTTCCTTTATACCTATTTACTACTCCTAGCTAATTCCTAGTAGTCTGGGCAATCACTGCCCTATTATAGCTTTTATCATCAAGTAGATGAAGCTAACTTGTGACATAGAGTAAAAACACAAAAGAAATTGGTCAGTGCTTCCAAAAGTCTTTGTACTGTGTATTTGTGGTTCATTTACACTTGCCGTGGCCATTATTCTCCTCCTTGATGCCATCAGCATCAGGTTCAAACTTGTTTATGCTTGCATTCACAACTTTCGAGTCCAATCTGTCATCACCCACTAGCAGCTCCCAATTATAATCCTCTGCCTTGTTTTGCAGCAAGAGATTACCAGAATTAATCAATGTTGTAACCAGTGGACACTGATGACATGCCCAAAGCAACATGCACAAGGACAGCATCAAACAAGACATCACTGGAATCAAGCTCGACATCAGCATCTTGGGGGAAAGGTGGCTCTGGCAAGGCCTCAGAATTGTGCATGGGAGGCAGTGAGTCTTCAATGTCAACCTTGTACTGGGCTGTCTTGATTTGATCCCATGTCTTTGAATCAGTCTTTTGTACCTCATGGAGTGCCTGCAGTGCCTCACAGCTTGAGAGACTCTCAAGGAGAGATTGAATGCAGGCCCTGTCTTGCATAGGAAGAATGCCTAGATTCATGTCAGTGGGAGAAGATGAGGCAGGTAGCTATGGGATATATACTTGCTTAACAATATTTGGTTTGTTTATGGCTTGGTAACTGTTGATCAGCCAGCATAATGATCAATCACAGAGGGTAGGTAATGTAGTATTGAGTCGGATAATGGGTGCTGCCACATCTTTCTTCAATAATGACAATGATTCTTTAACAATATCAGCATGCTGAGATTGCCTGATGACTAGTTTGAATGGGCATTGAATGCCCACATCGCAAGGTTGAGCAATGCCTGTGCAGCCCCTGGGAACGAAGCGGTACTTGATCCAAGGATACTCCTTGTCAAGCCATGTACAAAATTGAATTGACTTGTGAACAGACCAAACATCCAGCTGCAAGATGCATTCCTGGTCATCAGGAACACTGACCTGCTCCTTCTCTTTCACCCAATATGGAATGAGAATGTTGCAAACATAATCGCACATGAGCTCAAATGTTGACCAGTAGGTGTCTGTGTTCGAAAAGCGCAGTTTGAAACCTAACTCCTGTGCTTCCCTGAACTGTGAAGTCTTTTTTGTAGGGAGGGAGCATGCAGTATTGCTGCAATATATGATCTGGAATGGAAGTGCATGTCCTGATGCTGAAATTCAAACACAACAGTGAAGGCTGGTTTTTCCTCCTGTCCAATGATTCCAACTTGTTTTGACCCAACTTCTTCATATGTAACAGTATTTGCAGGCTGGTAAATGATGTTCATTTGGTCAATGTTGACATAGAAGGATGTGTGGAAGATGGCACAGTCACAGACAGTCAATGCCAAGTGATAGAACTGATGAAGGCAGAGCTGAGCAGCATCAGGGGGCATTTTCTGGGTAGCACAAGTTGCATGATGAAATGACCATTTGGGATTTCCCCAAACAAACTTCTTGACCCATGATTCTGTACACTGAAAGCATAAACCATCTTTTGCTGTGACCCTGAAGACCTGAGGGCAGGATATTTGAAGACGAGCTATAATGACACCTCAACAACACATTGTGTCTGTTGCTACACTGACAGAACAAAGGGCTTGTAAATCTGTGATGATTTGTTTCACCATGTCGGGATGTTGAGCGAGGACACCAGGAGGTGAAGCAGATGTTGATGGAAGGGAGCCCCTTTCAGCACGAGCAACAACATTGGACTTCCATGTTGGCTTCACTCCACTGTGATCTATCCAGGTTCCTATAACCTGTGTGCAGATTCCACTAAAACAGATAGGATCAACCCACTTTAGTGCTCATTCTATTTCCACTGGCAACATTCCATAACCAACACAAGCTGCCACCACAATAATTGTGGGCCAGAGGAGAGGACTTTGCCAATTGAAACAGATGGCATCTGTAGGATCCTCCTGCTTGCATTTGTGTCCTAGAATATCTTTACACACACTTCAGGCATGTCTTTGCAACTGACAGTGTGGATGTGAACCCTCTGCAATGCTAATTGTTGGTGGAGGAGGAGTACTGTGACGAAGAACATAATCTACAGTAGGTTTCTAATAAATTTGTCAGCCTGAGCAGCAGCATACAAGATATCAATGAAATTACTTACCACCTTTGCAGCTTCTGCAGCTTTCGCAACTTTCTCACGTGCTTGTTGCTTTCACTTATGCTCAGCTGCATTTTCACGCTTGCGATGTGCCCTTTCAAAGTGATTGAACCATTGTTGTTTGCAACTGTGATCTTGTTCCTCATGCCCCAAAGGGGAAGGTGTCCATGTGAGCCTCAAGTGCTCCTCTCACAATGTTATTGAAAAGTACTTGAAGAGCCCAGTTCTATGTGCAGCCTCAGGAGCATGGAGATCAAGGCAAGGTTTCTTGGTACATGAGATAGGGGACTGCATGGGTGGGGAGGATGATTGTGCCATTCTGTAACTGCATGAGGGCAGTTCTAGTTTTATGATGTCTGAATCAAAGATGCCAGTGAGGTTATCTAGCAGGTCTATGTCAGACTGATCATGATATTCTGCCAGTGTATTGCTGGGATTCAACAGCTATAATACATAGGTTAGGATTTTACAGAGCATCAACAATAAGACTCACCTCAAGATGACTATCCATGATGTTGAGAAATTCCTCCATGTGAAGGCAAAAAGATTGATCATCCAAAAATATGGGGTCACGAAACACAGAATGCTTGATTGTGTTAATTGCTGCAACTCCACATGAGAATTGATCAAGCTGCTTCCCACACTCCAGGGTTGTTGCCTTGTCAACAGGTGCAAAGCCATGAAGTCCAAGCCAGTGCTGGACAGCATTGATGTCCTGTGAAGGCCTGCTCCAATCCAGAGAGTCTGCATAGGAAATGGTATGATGTGTGGTGTTGACCTCAATTATGGCCCAATGAACATTACAGATATTGATAGGGAAAAGGACTTGTTGAAGGCTGCCATCATGTACATATGCATCTAGGTTTGACCAGATATGAGCATGACCACCTGAACCTTAGCTTTGAAGCTTTGAGGACTATGTGGCTCATGACATTGCACAAATAGCTTCATTTGACAGTTACATGTGACACTTATACCTTAGGCTCAAAGTCAGTCACAGTGCCTGCAGCTTAGTGCTAGTTCTCCCACATCAGATTCCTTTGATACTCATGCTTCCCACTTTACATTGAATCAGACAGCTCAATGGTTTCTTCTTGTTGCAAGCCTCAACTGCGCTGAACACCATGACAACAATTAAGTTTTCAAGTACCAGAGCCTGAGTGGAGCAATGGGTTCACAAATTCACCTTCTGCACAATGTCCATGAACACTCCTCTGAGTCCAGTCTGTTGCTCGTTTGTGGAGTTGGATGAAGAAAATGATCCTATCCTCAACAAGCTCCTCACTGTCCCTACATGCTTTAGCTCTAACATTCCTTCTCATAGCCTATCTATTTCCAAGTTTCTCAACCTGCCCTTGTCTGTAGCCCTCGACACCAGCATGCTAGTTTCCATTTCCTTGTCCAAAATGTTACCTCTGACTACATTCCCCCACACCTTTGTCTCATACCTGTTATGATATTTTGGACACCCCCTATCTTTTTCTTGATCACCTGACCCATTGTACCATCACATGACCAGATCTTTATCTATTTCCTTTCTTGTCAATTTGTTCAACCAGTCTCTTGAGCTAAAGTCCTATGGCTGTGTTCCTTCTATGACATTCTTATAGCCTTTATCTCTCGCTTGGTCTGTGTGCACTTCTCCACTGTATATAAACCCTGTACTTTGCTTGGATACAACCCAAGCTAGATCTACACAATACATTGCTTAACCAGCAATCCCTTGATCCTCTGAGCTATGCTTCACTTGATTGGCCTATAGTCTGCCAGTAAAGACTTCTGATACTAGATCTAGTTCAACTATCCTTGTTGAACTTGTTGGTGTTATTGCTGCAAGCTCTTAGGATCTCACTAGCATAACAACACCCAGTCCCTCCATATACAGCAGTCTCTTCACTGCTTGATCTCGCCTGTGGTATGTGGCAGAGTGGACACTGATCCATCATCCACCAATCATTCCATGACCATCCACTTCCATTGTGGGTCTTGCCCTACTGGGCATTCATGTCACATGCTCTTGAGCATCAGTGAGATTGGTGTGCTTTGCATTCCTGGGTCTTGCACAGGCTTTGGGTTTCTCCTGAATCCTCTGTTGAGTGGAAGATTATCAGTGATGTATGGGATGTCTTAGAATGTCTCCCATGGGATATCCCTCTTGAGGGTGTTGGGGCTGAGACTGATCTGAGGACAAGTGGGCTTTGCCTGTTGTTGGCTTCCTCTCAGATTGGTGGTTGCCTGCTAGACACAATGGTTGCTGCTGTAATCAACAAGATGCAGGCAGTCAACCATGCAGAATTTGATGCAATCTGTGTTGAACCTCTTTGCCTGTCAGATACCCTTTGGAGCAGTAACCAGTGATGGAAGAACTACCAGACTGATTGAGCTTTCACCTGTCTCCATGCCATTGGTTCAGCATTACATATCTCTACAGTATCTCCAGATGGTGTAGAAATTACATAAGGAATATTTATATATAGAAAGCCCTGATCAAGAGCTTTTCAATGATGTCTGGGTTCATAAGTCTATGCTTCATGGTTCTCTAGATATTAGCCAAACAATAAAAACTTGCACAATATTGTAATGCTTTTGTTGCCCACTGTAAGTTGAAGCTGAAGTCCACTCTGCTCCTCCAACATCTCCAGACAGCCCAGAGGAACACAATCTTAACAGTAGCTAAGTACCATCAGTTGAAGGGAGTGTAGACACAATTAAGTGAACATACCAAGAAGATTTGAATATTGTGGATGGCCAGGGACAACTCACTTGCCTGATTGCTTGAATCTTCCACAATGCTTTCAATAAGTTGATTTCAAGCTATGAGTTTGTGAATTAAGTACATACAGTGGCTCAAAAAACTATCTGCATGTTTGGACATTTTTCACTAAACACAATATTCTCTGATACCACCTGACCCTAACCTTGAAATATCAGTGCATTAAATACAGCACCTACTCTTGGCTCTCTATTGGTCCAAGGATCAAGGTTTTTGGACAAGGTTTGATTAAATGGCAGCCATTTCAAAATGATGACTCATTTGGATAGTTTTTTGACTTTATATAAATATGGGTATCTAGTACTCGGTATGACCTCCTTTGGCCTTGATAACTGCTTCAATCCTTCTAGGCATGCTCTCTATCCATTTTTGACACAGTTCTTCATCATTTTCCCCTCACTGCTCCACTACCCTTTACCATAATTGATAAACTCTTGTAGGAGCACTCTAATAAGCTAAGAGGCATCTCTTGAGGTGATTCCAAGTATGTTCAATGGGGTTAAGATCTGAAGACTGTGCAGGCCAGAAAAATATTGTGTTTGGTGAAAAATGTCCAAACATGTGGACAGTTTTTTAAGCCACTGTATAAGCAGACACCAGTGATAATGTACACTGTGAGCTGATTACCAATGGACATGTGAAACTTATTGGGGATCTTGTGGTATCCTTCATTCATTTCTAAGTCATGTCTCCCTCAAAGATGGCCTTGGCAATAACAGCCTGGATGTCCTTTTCGGTATGGCCTGAGGGTTTTGTGGTTGTTGTTTGGGGTTGGGGAGTGAGATTGCCTGTATTCTTGTCACTGAAGAGGATACAGCAGTCTGCTGGATGGGTAAGAAGGTATTCAACAAGTGTGTTAGTATGGGTCACATCCCAGTGGATCTGGAATGTCCTTGGCTGCGATGATGGTGAGGTAGTGGTATTTTGAACTTTGGCAGGCTTTTTCTCTCTGGTCAGGCCTTTGGATTTGGTTGCTTGAGGATCACATGCTTTACTTGCAGCAGCTGGAAGGTCGATGGGTGGGCCTCTGCCCAATGTCGAGATAGATCTGCCACCACTGGATGAAGTCATAGTGGTTCACCTTGAGACAGCCTGAAGGCGGGCAGAACGCCGAAGGCGTGGACGTAAAGGAGACATGAAATTTCAAAGTCCGCTTCATGGTGCTGTTGGCAAACAATCATTTTTTGGCGTGTCAGAGCCATTCCAGCATCGCCTCAGAGGGCACCCTGAGCGCCACTAATATAAAAATTATAGCAAAGCTGTCTATTTGACATACGTTGTTTGCATATGCGGGATGTTGGTGAATGTTGGTGCATCACTTGACAAGTCGATTTGTGGACAAGAACTTACCATTTGGATTGCTCGAGTCGTCGTTTGCTCGGCATAGTCTCTTCGCAACTGTTATTCAATTAATAACAATAGATAAGTATGAAACAAACACGAGCGAACAGAGATGTGCCTTCAGGATTGACTAAAAACATACCATCTGGATTGCCCATGGACGATGTTGAGTTGTTTCCTCAACGTAGCCCGTTCGTGACTGTTATTCATCAAATAACAATTGATAAGTAGGAAATGAACATGAGTGAACAAAAACGTACCATCGGGATTGCCTATGGACAATGTTGAGCCGTCGTTTCCTCGGCATAGCCTGTTCACGACTGTTATTCATCGAATGATAATAGATAAGTATGAAATGAACGTGAGCGAACAAAAACGTACCATTGAGATTGCCTATGGATGACGTCGAGTCGTCGCTTCCTTGGTATAGCCTCTTCGCGACTGTTATTCAATGAATAACAATAGATGAGTATGAAACGAACACGAGCGAACAGAAACGTGCCTTCAGGATTGCCTATGGACGATGTTAAGTCGTCGTTTCCTTGGCGTAGCCTCTTCGTGACTGTTACTGGGTGGTCTATGGACGACGTCGAGTTGTCGCTTGCTCAGCGTAGCCTCTTCGCGACTGTTATTTGTTGAATAGTAGAAGTTAAGTATCAAACGAAAACGGATGGATAAAAACATACCATCCGGGTGGCCTATGGACCACGTCGAGTTCTCATTTGCTCGGCGTAGCCTCTTTGCGACTGTTATTTGTTAAATGACAATAGTTGAGTATCAGACGAATGCGGGCGAATAAAAATATACCATCCAGATGGCCTATAGACGACATCGAGTCGTCATTTACTTAGCGTAGCCTCTTTGTGACTGTTATTTGTTGAATAATAATAGCTAAGTAACAAATGAACGCAGACGAATCAAAACGTACCATGCGGATTGGCCTATGGACGATGTCGAGTCATCGTTTGCTCGGCATAGCCGCTTTGCGACTGTTATTCAGTGACAACAGATCAGTCTCAAATGAATGTGAGCGAACAAAAACGTACCATCTGGATTCCCTATGCAAGACGTCCAGTTGTCTTTTGCTCGGCGTAGCCTCTTCGGGATTGTTATTCATTAAATAATGATACCCAAGGATGATCAAATGATTGATTGCAAGAAGACTCACCATTATTATGGTGCATTATGGCGCATGCTTGCAACACCCTCATGATCGGCGTGATCGGACTCCGAAGTGCCCTCGAGACTCAGAGCTGCTTTCTGTGCATCGCGTTTCGAGGCCGTTGTCGAAGCGGGGGCAGGCGTGATCAATGAGCCCTCCCAAGCCCTGCATTGTCGGAGTGTCGTAGACTTAAGTTATAGATAAATAAATAATATGTAAAGTGCGGCACTGCAACCGCATCCAAAATTCCAAAATCAAAATTGAAGCTGGTACAGATGGGCGACCGTACATGCAGAATGCCAGTCGTATTGGATCACTGGGGGCATCTGATGTTACCGAAGAAATCGTTTTGAAAACACTGCTGAATCGGATACTTTGTTTTCATCATGTTCTTGCAAAAATCACCATGTTCTAGGTGTAATATCTATCTTGGAACATTGTGTATCTAAATTTCTTCTTTCACGAAACATTGGAATTTTTCCCAGTGGATATTTCCAAGTAATTTTCTTGCAGTTCAGAGATATACAACACGTACGCAAACGAGTCTAACTGTTACGTAATAAACGAGCAAGGAAGTTGAAAGCATCCCCTCCTGCTCAGCGCTCAACCTCAATTCACCACCTTGACGAACCACAAATGGCCTCGAATACAGGTCTTCCACCGCTCGCTTCAAATGGAGTGTTCAGTGCGTCTGCATCAATCGTAATTGACGCGCCACGCGACCTAGTATGGGAAGTTTTGATGGACTGGAAGTCGTACCACGAGTGGTGAGTCTTCGGAAGCCGCACCCATTGGGGAACGTGTCTATGTGCTGCGTCCTAAGCTTATCTATACCTGTCGTGTAGGAACCCGTTTGTGTACGTGCTATTTTCCTGCTTTGCGTTGCTGAGGCTGACGATTCCACCTCTCGCGCTGTGTTGAACATGTACTGGGTTCATGGTCATAGACGTGGCCAATGTCTCACGGACGCATTAAAGAACCCCCTACCGCCTTCGCAGCAAACGCCTCGTGCAGGAGCTCACCTCCTCATCTACCCCGTTCACATCCCTGCATCATTTGATCCCCCAAAGATATTTCCTGCCAGTTCAGCATTCGAGGTGATAACTACACTTGATCCTCAGAACTACCGCTGCGCATGGAAAAACGTTGAATGGTCTAGCTGGATTCTTGACGCGGAACGGTGGCAAGCGTTGGTGGAAGTGGTGGAAGATGGGCGGAAGAAGACACGTTATGAGACAATTGAGGTGTTCAGTGGTTTGCTCGCGTACCCCATCCGCTACTTGCTGGGAAGCGGACTGCAGGGTGGATTCTCAGCGATGGCGCAGGGTTTGAAGACGAGGTCAGAGGAGAAGCACTCGCAGCGTTCGTAATCCAGTGTTTTATGGTACACTGAACTGATATGATAGGAGGCGGTGCAAGAGTTTCCTGTTAGAGTGGTCTGGTACCTCGCAACCGCAGCACCCAAGAGTATCCCGCTCTGGACGCCAAGTACTTTGTACTGTATGAGTAATACTTAGGGGCCTGTCTGCCGCGACTTGATCCAGTTTCGGCACGGCCCCGTGTGGATATTGCTGTACTTGGGATTCATCGGCGCCGATCCAGGTCACCAAGGTCACCGCGTCACTCGTCACGTCACGGGGCAAGTTCAGGCCAAGCGTGTGAAAATGGGGTTACGGCGTCAATCCTTGGACTCAGCATCGCCACAAAGCATGATCTAGACCCTCCGATCGGCCCTATAAATTACAAACCTCTTAGCAACTCGTCCTTCATTCCACACTTTACATCGTCCCACATCGTTCTCTTATCGATACCTCTCACTCCATCATGCTTGCGTACAACTCACCCGCACCAGCATACCCATCCTTGCACAACTATCAGTTTCCAAGCGATAAGATCCACTTTTCTGATGATGATGGCGCCCCTGTTTACGACGTCCGCGGCAGACAGAAAACCTTCACCGAGTCACTGGCACAGCGAAGAGAACGCATCGAGTTTCTGAAGCGTAGGGAATGGGCTCGGCGCGTCACTGAGTGGGTCAGGGAAACAAATTCTCAGGAGGTCGCCGTAAGTCTCAATATTTTCATCCTCTCGCTCCCCCCACCTCTGACACGTCCATCATCCAGACCACATTCGGCCGTTCAAGGCCATTTCCCCCTTCCCTCGCTCAGGAGCCATACACCAGGGCACATGTGAAATCAACTCCACAGGCATCCGTCATTCCATTTCCGCAAGCGGAGGAAGAGGAGCCATACATCATTTATAGCTCATCACCGACCTCCTCTTTCTCTTCCCTTTCTGAGGACATAACTCCCGTTCTCCCTCTCAATAACGCCACTACATCGTCTCTCAACACCGCCGGAGGAGTATCTCACCTGGCGCAGAGAAGCTCCTCTGGGCATCACCGAAGACGCAGCAGTGCCAGTCTGAGGGGCCACACCTCTACCCCCTCCCTTTCCAGCATCAGTGAAGTGCCAGAAGAGGACTAGATCGCCCTGCCGAGCACGTTCAACATCCACGGTTGGCGCGTATGCAAGACTTTTCAGGTCATGGTGTCTATTAGAGCTGTCAAACTGGCTTTGATCTCGCTCTCTCATTACCCTTTCTCTTGGCGATGCTTTCCGTTATCGTTACGACAGGGCTTCGTAACCCGAATCTCCCCGTATCCTTGGCTTTATCAAGGGTCTCTATACCTGTGTCATTTTATACCTTCTCTGATCCCCACATGCATCTGTATCACACATCCCACACTTTCATCCTCACCATTCCAGATCCCCTTTACCTGTACCCACATCTCTTTATTACGCCCGCCGCCACTTGTACTCCAGAGCTCATGGACTTGTCATTTTGCAGATCATAGAGCTTGCGTGTAAAAGTTATCAGGTACACGAATATGAATGTGTTTGTTGGTGCTCATACATCATAGACCCCTTTCCCAACATACACTCCAGAGTACTGCCGGGTAGCAATGATGAGAAACCCCGAGTTTTTGAGCGTGTAGGCTGTCCGAATCGGAAATGCACTGGATTCTGAGTGCTGGCGATGATGCGTGGCCTGAACGCTAACGTGATCGCCGCATCAACTTGGACCTCAAACAATGCGCATTGCGGCTATGGAATGACGGGTGCAGCCATTTGCAAGATGGGGCATTTCCCGAGAAAGTATGTATCGCCGGGAAGCGGGACTGACCGAAGCTCTCTGTGAGGAGTCTCTGCACAAACTTTGGAGGAGATGGGAGCGAGTTCGTCTGTGTGGATGAGACCAACTTTGTGATGAGTTTTCGTTCGTGGATTGGTACACTGGCAGGAAAACGGTGAAGAAATGTATGACTCATAGAAAGGTCAGCCTATCTAATTCCTGGGCGCAATGTGGCCTCAGTCCGCAGCCTTCGAGTCATTCAACGGCACCGCCGCAATCCTCGCAAAGCAGTGACTCGGTTTTACATTCCAACCCTTATAAAACGCCCATCGAAGTCCTTCATCCTGGTCGTATTCACAGCCTCCGAGTCAGTCGTGGTTCTCCATCACATTCGACTCGGACTAGTAACGCAGATCATAAATCGACGTTCTTGCAACTACTTGTCCACTATGAGCAACGCTTTTCAGGGTAGCAGCCGTGGCGGTCCGCCTAGAGGACGTGGCCGCGGCCGAGGCCAGGGAGACGGTGCGAGAGGATCCCCGTTTCCACAAAGTGGCGGTTCCGACAGAGGTAGAGGTCGTGCTGGGCCTCCGCTCGCTTCTCAGGGCGGTGACCGTGGACGGGGCTTTATTGCTGGGTCAAATCGGGGTTCGGGTAGTCCCTTCAGAGGACGAGCAGGCTTTGATAGGGGCGGAAGGGGGAGAGGTGGGCAAGGATGGTATGTTCATTTTCTTTCTTTATAACAACTTTTAACGACAGGCTGGGTATGTTCCATGTAGCATTTTTATGCAGGATCAACCAGCTACAATTGATGCCCGCCTGGCTGATGGCTCTGACAAGGCTATTGCCGCAAAATTCGACACATCCAAAGGTGGCGCCAACGATCTCCCTCTTCGCCCGGACTTCGGTACGGATGGGAAAGAAATTATGCTTCGTACAAATTACTTTCCTGTCCGTATCAAAGGCTCCATGTACCACTACAGTGCGGTCGTTACTTGCGTCACCGGCCCTCCCGCAAAGGAGGCACCGCGCCCCATCAAGCGTCGCGTGTTCCAACTTGCGGAGAAAACTGCTGATTGGCTACAGGCGGGGATGTCTGACCGTGTAGCCCACGACTATGCTGGAAAGCTCATCGCGGCAGACTTGCTTCCGCAGCCACTCGTAATACGCGTGGCTTACTATGAAGAAGAGGAGAGTGGACCTCCTGCTCAAGGAGGAAAAGAATACACCCTTACATTGACATTTGACGGAGAAGTCGACCACGGGATACTGGATGAGTACGCTGTTTCCGTGTTATTTTCAAAGGAGGGTTGACCACGCCTAAACTAGGTCCCTTGCAGGAACTCCTGGCGACTCTAAGGCGCTATCCAATGTTCTTTCAGCGTTGAACCTTGTCTTAACCTCGCATCCGTCTCAGACGGGAGTGAAGATGGGTCGTAACGATGACGACAAGAAGAACCCAGACCAGCGAATTTTCTTTGACTCCCCCCCGCCTGCCCCCCTCGGCGGAGGGCTCGAGGCACGCCAAGGATTTTACCTTTCCGTCCGCCCTGGCCATCAACAGGTCATGGTCAATGTCAACACCTGCCATGCACCATTTTACAAACCGCAAAACTTCGCGGACGCAATCGACGAATATCGCCAGTTCGGCCTTGGTGGGCCCGGTGTGCAGGACTTCGGGGTCCATGTGAGAGTGAAGACCAACCACACTTATCCCAGCCGTATCTTGACGATACAGGGCCTCTTCGAGAAAAACGCGCGCGAGTGGAAGTTCAAAGCTGACCCATACGGTATGGTCACGGTGGAGCGCTTCTTTAAACTCAGTGAGGATCATTGTTCATCTTTGCATAACATAATATTTACCGATGGACAACAGAACATAAATATACGTTACAACGACCAGACCTTCCCCTGCTCGATGCGGGAAGCAACAATTTCATCCCTCCTGAAGTCTGTGACATCCTTTCAGACCAGGGCTTCAGAGGAGAGCTCTCTGACAGGAGGCATACCCGGGAGATGCTCAGTGTGGCCTGCAACCCCCCTGTTAAGAACGCAGAAGATATTGTCAACCGGGGCCTTGGTCTCCTAGGTTTCACAGACTCTGGCCCAGTGCTGGACGCGTTCGGCGTTACAGTTGACCCTGAGATGGCGACCGTGCCTGGTCGTATCTTAGACATGCCGGGTGTATCATACTCTCGCAATGCTACCGCGAAGATCGATAAACAACGTGCATCGTGGAACCTCGTAAATGTCAAATTCGCTGTGGGCGCTCAGCTAGACAAGTGGGCGGTGCTCGTCATCAAGGACAGTAATCACACCGATTTCAAAGGCATGGAAGACCCTGATCTGCGCGGAGTCGTAGATGGCTTCCGTAGCATGTGCAACAAGAGTGGGATGCGTGTGCCAAGGGAGCCCGTCTACGCCGAAGTCCAGCTGCCCAGGAGGGAGCCCACTGACCCCCTTCGAGAGCATGGAATCGATGCTATCAGGGAGGAACTGGAGAGCCTCACGCGCAGGGGTGCACCTGATCTGGTCCTCGTCATGCTCTCCAGTGAGGACAAGTCAATATATGATGGCATCAAGTCTCTCTGCGATCTCCGATTGGACATTGCAACTGTCTGTGTGCAGTCTGGGAAAATCAAACAAGTGAAGGGCCAGCCACAGTACTTTGCAAATGTCGCGCTCAAGGTCAACATGAAGATGGGCGGTACCAATCACAAGCTGGATGCCAATAGTGGGGTGTGGCTCCGGAGTGCCTCGACAATGGTCATTGGCATGGATGTGACGCATCCCTCACCGCGCTCCGTTAAAGGAACGCGTGAGTCTTCCTGTGTGTGATCCTAAAAGCTTTTCTGACAGATTTTTCATCAGCCTCCATTGTCGCCGTGGTTGCAAGCGTTGACGAGTACTACGCACAATATCCTGCGACGCTCGCAATTCAAACGAGCAAAGTCGAGGTAATTTGTTCTGCCCGCCTTACTACCAGTCACTGTCTAATGATCCTTTGTTCCAGATCAACCGTGATGAAAACGATGATCACATCCTCAAGGACATGTTTGTCAGTCGCTTCAAGCTATACCAGGCTCGTAACAAGGGAAAGCTTCCTGAACGCGTTCTTCTATACCGGGATGGTGTTTCTGAGGTATATGTTCGCCCATAGTCCCACCCTCGTTCTGACATCTCCTTGCAGAGCCAGTATGGACAAGTACGCCAGTACGAGCTGCCACAGATGCGGATGGCTTGCGAGGGCTTCGGCAGCCCGGGTGCTCCATACCAGCCGAAGCTGACCATCGTGGTGTGCGGCAAAAGACACGGCACTCGCTTTTATCCTACCAAACAAGAAGACGCTGCTGGCGATGGAAACCCGCTTCCCGGCACGGTCGTGGATCGCGGAGTGACCCCCGTGTATGAATTTGATTTCTTCTTGCAAGGTCTGCGCTCCCTCTCGGTCTCTTAGGCTGTGGACGCCAACTGAGCTTACATGTAGCACACGCCGGCCTAAAGGGGACGGCTCGATCAACACATTATTTCGTCATTCACGACGAGAATTCTTTCAACGCTGATCAGCTCCAAGGTCTGACGAATGACTTGAGCTACGTATTCGCTCGGGCGACCAAGGGCGTCAGCCTCGTCGCTCCCGCATATTGGGCAGATATCGCGTGTGAACGGGGACGATGCTATCTGCGGAATTTATTTGGTGGACACGGTGACAGTGTTCCAGCTGGAGGGAAGGGAAACAACAGGAGCAACAAGCGGTCGGAGGTTGAAGTGTTTGAACAGGCGAAGAAAACATGGAACGGCGGCGTTTCGGGGCCTAAGCTGAAGGATACGATGTACTACCTTTGAGAGTATGAGTGTTTGCTATTTCTTGATGTTGCGCTTTGGATATTTGCCAATGTATAGTAGTAGGGTTATGCCCATGTAAGCTGGCGGTAATCCAAAACATCAGACACTGAGTCAGCAATGCACTAGACAGTATGCAAATAGAATAGTGCATTCTTGGGACAAGGCCCCACTATTTCAGCTTTGACTTGGAGCCCAAGGCCTTGGCACCCAATTTGAGGGGGTAACAGGTGCCACCACTGTGGTCTGGGTGGGTCAATGAGATGAGCCTTGGGAAGGGCCCCGGATGGAGTCTGTGTCGCTGCGGCGAATCACATGATGATGGCATAAGAGTTTCTCACGGTGACTGGACCCCACCGTGAGAATGTATGGCAACAAAAAAAGTGCAGGCAGGATGCCGAAAGACCCCTGTGTGCCCAAGGGACCAGTGGGTCTAACAAGGTGGATTCTCCCACCCCCCACTCGTTCTACCCATTTGCAACCAATCCAGCCTGGGGTAGCCACTCTCACACAGTTGTGGCTATGACTTGAGTCAGATCCCTGGGTAGGGCATTAGATTGGTATTTGGTACCCTAAGCATTGGCCAGATGGACTAGTGGTAGGGGCAGCGGCTGTAAGCCCCCTGATGAGAACTATCGCAAGTTTGAAACCACTGCCTCTGCTTTCTTTTCTCCACCACATGGCCCAGCCCTTATCTTTGGAGAGGGGTGTCCCGACAGATGACTAAGCAGGTGGATAGCCCAGCATGTTCTCTTGTGCACACAGACTAGGTACTGGGTCCTTGTGCCTCAGCCACAGTACTAACACCTTTGAAGTTTGAGGGGGTTGGCTTAGGGCCTCCCAAGCTTGCTTGGCCCATCAGACAAAGCTGTAGACCAGCTTGCTTTGACTGCAAGGTATACATGTGCCAGTTGGGATACTGTCCTTGAGGCCTCTAGTGTACTGTAGAGATACGACCTTAGGTTAGTCATGCATCACAAATGAGGAGAAAACTCCTCACTGATGTGCTCTGATAAGAAATGGGGCAAAGATTAGTCTGGATTTTCAAACAATCAATGAACCTAAGGTTGTATCTCTACAGTAAACCTTGTCTTGCCTGATGCAAGTGTTGGAGATGTTGGTGGAGGGTTGTAGGTATGGGCAGGGGCGTTCTGGGAGTCCTGGTGTCACTGTTGGCTTCAATGGAGTTGAGGCCTTGAGTTGGTCTTTGTCTTTGGTATTGATGAACTCCTGAGATTTAACGACCTGGGAGTGGGACTGGGCCTGTGACTGTTTCTTTGGCTTTCTCTCCTGGCTTCAGCCCCTAGTTTCATCTGCATCATCTCCAACCCTTGCCTCTACCCCTGCAGCTGACCCTCCCAAGTCAGATGCCATGCCACCCAACATCAGCAAACCAACCTTTTTCAATAGCCCAGCACACAGAGCCACAGCTGCACCACAGTGCACTCCAGATTCCCATGGTTGCTACAGCTTGCCACATTTGCCTACAGATGATCCAGTAGTGTCCAGCAGCACATCAAAAATATATCTCATGTTTTTTTTTCTTAGGATACAACTACTAGATAATTATCCACCAAAAATGCATACAAATTATCTACTTATTTTGTTTCAAATACTACTAGTAATCTGGGGGTTATGATGTAGAAAGCCAATGGCTTTTGTTCAATGAGAGGCTAATGAAATGTAACAAGGACTTCCATTTCCTAGTGACAAGGGACTTCCCAAAATTTTATTTTTATGTCACATGATTTTTTTTGTGAACCTCTTTTTTCTCCTTCATGCTCTTTCCCACATCCAACATGACAATGGAAGCTTGCCCTTGTGAGCTTCTTGTTCTGTGATGGGTGCTCATTGTTCTGGTCTCTCATTCTCTTGCCCTAAACATGAGTTTTTGGACCCACCTCAAAAATGGACCTTTCACCTGAAAGCAGACTTGATGTCTCAGAAACAGACCCACCCCTTTAATTGTGGACCTGATGTGTTGTAAGTGGACCCAACAAGTTGAAAATTGACCCAACAAGTCAAACAGACTTTCCATTTTAGGACCACTCATACATTTTCAGGACCACCCACACATTTTCGGTCCCACCCATGTGTTTTCAGCCCCACCCACCCTGCCTGCCTGTTTTGTACCCCACCAATGTGTCTTTAGTACCACCCATACATTTTTAGTACCACCTGTGCATCATCAGCACTGCCCATGCATTTTCAGCCGCATCTGTGCATTTTCAACCCCACTCTCATGCTTTCAACCCCTCCTGCATGTTTTCAGCCATACTTGCACAGTTTCAGCACCCCATATGTTCCCAACCCACATTTTCAGCTGTTTCATTCACCTAACCCACCCCACAGTTGTGTATAATAGATAATATGTCATAATATTTAAAAATTGAAATTTTCATCACTTTTGGTGTGTGCAATGGTGTGAAACAGTACAGGATTGTCCAGAGTCATCCAGGGTAAGGCTGGTTTGCTGATGTAGTGTCTACCAGTGACAGTCTGGGACACCACTCTTGTCTAGGTGAGGGCTAGTTTGCTGATGAACTCCTTACCTGCATCCAATCCCTTTGCCAGCCTCTCTTTCTTCTTCTTCTTCTTCTTCTCCTTCTTTTCTTTCTTTTTCTTTCCCTTCTCCCCATCTCAACACCCTGCATACAATCCTGAGCCTGCTTCTCCTTGACCTTGCTCCCACCTGTGGCCATACCTCCACCATGCTCCAAAGGACCCACCCCTTGACCTCTCAAAATGAACTTGGGGGGCTGGGCCAAAACATGGGTGCTGACCTTGGGGCCTGGTTTGAGTATAGCCTTCAGGAGGGCCATCCTCAGGTAAGGACATGGTCAATCAGGAACATCTGCATTTCTGCAGTGATGACCACAGATGGGACCTTGGCCCCAGCATCAGGAATTTCACCGGGCACTTATCTATACTTAATGCTACTTTATTTCATGAAAAAGTGAGACTAAGTTCGAATTTGAGCAAGCAGATCAAGTGGAAGAAAAGACCACCTGGTTTCTTAATTTCTCATTGTCACACTTTTTTGTCAATCAGCCAATGGGAGTAAGCAGAAAAAGTAGCATCAATTTCACAATGGACCGACTTGTAAAAGTGAGATAAGGAGCATGATCAGCAGGTAAACAGAGCAAATTAAAAGTGAGTAAAGTTGAGAGAAAGTTGCAGTGTCGACAGGAAATTGGTAAAAGAGTGAGAACCAAAGTAACAAACTTGCATTAAAAAGAGATATGGGAATAAGGGGGACTGGGAGTAAGGGGGATTAGAATTCAGCCTATTCACAATGGTGAATCTTCTTTGATTGCCATTGATCCAGCAGTGCCATTGATAGCAGGAAGGAGAACAGGAATTGCATCCTCTCAAAGCATGATAGTCAGCTATGAAATAACCCATAAAAAGAATTGTTACAGATGAGAGAGCAGGGATCAACACCCATCACATTTTCTGTTTCAGAAGTTCCACGGACTCCGAACTTCTTCATGATCAGGACCTTATGAGCTGCGGTGATTGTCTCGTGGACAAACATGGGTCCCTTAGTGACCAGCGATGAGCGGTATGCCAAGGTTTGAGTTCCCCAATTTGAGACGGAAAACATGAATGGGCCAGAGGTTTCCTTCCCCGTTGCTTTGTTGAGCACCTTAGGGAGTTTGATCCACATCTTGCCACCATTATCTGCCATTGAGGCAAGCACCTCATCAACGTCAATGAGGCGATCTGAAATAAATTCCACGGCATGCTCAACCTAAACAGAGCTAGTAAATGTCAAACATTAAGCTGTCACTTGAAAAGGAAATACCGCCACTGCACAGAGTGCGATGACGCTCTCCATGTCCTTGCCAGCCAAAAGTTCCTTGGTCTCCCACTGTGGGATGTTGATGGCACCGGAGACCATACTGAGATAGGCAGAGGTGAGGAGCTCGAGCATGAAATTTGAGCGGTAGGCACGAGAGGGGGACACATTGTCTGGGTTCTCCTGCAAAAACTTGTAGCCATCTTGGAGGGCCTTTGCGACCTCAACAATATTGGCATCGTCATCCAGTTCTGCAAAAAAAATCAATCATCATTGTGAGGGCAGTTGAGCCAATGTTGCTCTGTCATTCTGATAACCATTGTAAGGCCTAGCATAAGTTTCTGTTGGTTAAATGAAAATAAAGAAATTAAGCATACATACGATCACATAAACAGAGCCCTGAGCGGTCATGGTATATGGGACTTGAGGGTACACAGTGTTGAAGGTAGTCTGCAGGGCCACGACAAGATCCTCCTCTGGTATTAGCCAGATATCTGGCTGGACGCTGATCCAAAGTGTTATTGTGTTGATGAAAGTTCCCAACCACACTGTGTTGGCAGCCACCGGGAGATCCACATTCGAGTAATCACTACAGCGCTTGATAATCTCCATGCTGGTCTTCTTCACATTGGTGTGAGACCCTGAGGATGGTTCAACAGCGTCTTTTGTGGCCTGGGAAGCTGATGACATTGTGATGGAAACATCTGGTTGTTTGGTCTTGATCTTCTTCTGTGGGGGCTGGGGGGTCTGGATGATTGAAACCGAAGTCTGATCCACTGTGTTACCAAAAGCCGAAGTGAAATATTAAAAAAAATGTACTGAAGTAGTCGTACGGTGGCCAGGCTTTCCCCTTGTGGCAACTGGGTTAATCATCTTGACAGCAGCATCTAGGTCAGCAGGGGTGGGAATCAGTGCTACATCAATGTCCATCACATCAGAGGCATCAGAGGCCTGGTCTGGCTTGCTGTTGGACACTTCAATGGTGTTGACAACCTTCCTCTTGACGGAACTCGAGACCATGGCACATGATTTGGAGACTTGACGGATGGCATCTGTGAGAAATTCTTCGCCATCTAGTTCATCATCAGACTCAGTAGCTTCAACAATCTTCAATATTCAAGGACTTTAGTTAGCAAAAATACAGCCAGACCGTGAAAAACTCACCTGTGCAATTTGTCTCGCCTTACCCTTGATGCCTCCAAGTGTATCAGCATGTTCTGCCCCATCATTAACCTTGTCTCTGAATGGTTCCAGGAAGTCGTTGTTCCCGAAGTGAGTACTGTCAGTTTCTTCAAGTTGGCTGCTACGTGCGCTGACTGATGTGGCTGGGGTTGTGCCTAAGACCGTTGATGGGCTGACCAACCTGACTCCAAGCCTGGAACTTGAGCATTCCCAGCCACCCAAGTCTTCACCTGGCCACCAAGCACCAATTTCTTGTTACTCCTGGCATCAAGAGCATGGTTGAGGAAAAAAAGAGTTGCTTCGGTGAGTAAAAACATGGTGTAGGCAAGACTTTGAAGCTCACTGAAGAGACGCTGGGAAATTGGATTTTCCCATGAGCATATGTGCCAGCAAATAATATGAGATAAAGTACATGCCCATTCTGCGCTCAGCCTTCACACCCTCAACCATATCCCTCAAGTTCTGAGCTTGCTTGGCTGCCTTCTTGCTCTTCAAGGAGATCTCACTGATCTCCGGATCACTTGATGCTTCACCGTTGTTGTAATCGTTTCTGGTAAGTTTCTCCTTCTTGATCACCAGTGTAGTGCCTCTGGCCCCACTGATCTGGTTAGAAGCTTCTGCAGATCTGGAAGTGTTCTTCCCTTTTGTGATTGGACATGGCTGTGGCTGAACACCCCTCCTGCCCTTTGGTTCTGCCTCCTTGGCCTCCATCCGCATCTCCATATCAGCCAGGTGGTTAAGCCCCTCCACTGCAGCCTGTTCCTTAGCTGCCTGGGTCTCCTTTAGACGTTTGTTGTCAGCAGCTTTCTCAGCCCTTGTTAAGATGCTAATTCCTCTGGGCTGTCCGGAGTTGTTGGAGGCAGAGCAGACATTGGCTTCAACTTATGTGTTGCGCCCTTGTCCGAGTTCAGTCCAATATTTACTAAGGGCGGAGATGAGGAGCGGAGCGGAGTGACGGCGGTACCAGGTGGTAAGGCGAGTTTGTCGAAGGTCAGAGGTCGGAGGGTCAGAGTGATGACAAGAAGGCTGGCTTCAAGCATTGAACGAGGGACTTAAGTTTGGACAGAGAGGAGGAGTGATCAAAGTCGATATTCGAACTGACGAATACAGAATACAAAAAGGGGTTTATATACTACGGGGACAAGTAAACACAGAGGGCACTGGAGTGCCGGAGTGAAGCGGGATGTGAGTCAGAGATGTCAAAGAGATAGGATTAAATCGGGAAATGTCAGAACATCGGGAAATGTCAGAACATCGGGAAATGTCAGAAATCGGATTGTTCGCAAGGTGGAAACATTAGATATGTCAAATGTCTGTCAAAGATGTGAATGATAAGAAATCAAGGCACAGGAACGGGAATGTTAAGGAGAAGGTGTAAATGCAGAGGAACAGAGAAATGGAGAAATGAAGAAACGGAGAAATGGAGAAACCGAGGGCAGAGAAAGCGGACTTGGTCCGGAGTGGGCTCCGGAGAAGCGGAGTTGACTTGCGCGGCACGGAATATGACAGCCCTGGTACATCTTTTCACCTGAGATTGAAGGACAATATTACCAGGATGAGTTGTTGCATTTTTAGTGTGAGTTTAATGAGGAGAAATGTCGCCGGAAGATGCGGTGGAGGCCATAGAAGTGCAGAGAATGAGCAGCAGGAAACATGAAGAAGGAAGTACATGGGTGAGAGTGGAAAGGTAAATTAGAGGAATTAGCATAATTTGTAAGTTCTGTTTTCACCCTGACTCCACTCAAGTACCTAATACATTCTAACAGAGATTACAACTATAACATCCCCCCCCTCCATGTACTAGTACACCATTTTCTGCAACAAACACCATGTCCTCCACACTGAGCAGATTCTGGATTCACCACCCAGACTTCAATGCTTTACAAATACCCTGTGGGTACCCCGGCTGCAAACACTTCTTCAAAACACCTGCAGGATGCACAAAGCATCGCCACGCAGCCCACCCTAACATTCTTCCCTCCCCTGCTATTCCCCCATGTCCCTCCAGCAGCTCTCCATACTCAGTTGCAGGTGGAGATGGGGACATTGGTGGGCCAGCAGCCGCTTCCATCCAGCAGGGTATTCCAGAAGTGGAAGATGAACAGTTTTATGAGCCAGACGAGATGGGTGAACACCTTGAAGGCTCGGGAGATGGT
>KN825235.1:1298-25359 GCA_000827395.1 Paxillus rubicundulus Ve08.2h10 | reverse complement strand
AGCGATGTAAGAAAATGATGGAATGCCCCTGGAGGCTCAGGAGTGATGACGAGTAGAGAATAATGAGATGTGATGAAAGTCCGCATGGATTCCGAGCGGGCGCTGCAACTCCGGGTCGCGGGAAAGCGGAGGTACGAACTCCGGGGTCGCGGGAAAGCGGAGTTGGTGTTACGGTTCCAGAGTTCACTGTATTTTGTCAAACCCACTTGAGGAAACACCTAGTAGCACTAAGCAACTCTCACTTCCACCCACCAATCGTCCCCTCACTATGAAGACCTTATTGACTCTCCTCGTAACCATCACTTCTTTGAGCGCTTGTACCTTTGTGGGTGTGCATGCGTGCGCTATTTGCCCGACTGCACTGAGCAAAGGCGTGGGCTTGGCTGGCACATGCGCTGGTTCCAAGAGTACTACTTGCAAGCGAGTCTCCATTGCACAGTTATATCTGTTCAATCCAATGAGGTGCTGACCATCAGAGCAGGTACCAGCCGCCTCAAGGGGCAGCGCTCCGCTTATGCCACTACTCTGTGCGTACTCGCAGATATGCTGTTTTTCAATTTTATTTGATAATGAAATTCTCGCAGAATAAAGGAAAACTGGAGAGCAGGTTGGATTCTTCGTGCCCATCCACCACGCGGACGGGCAACGCCTGTCATCCATGACAGTAGTCATTCCTAGGCATACCACTGGCGTAGAGGGAACACAGTCGTTCCTGATTTTTCCTTTATGTAATGGGATGCTTGACGTTACACCTGCATCAGCAAACCAATGTTTTTCAATAGCCGGGCACACCGGGCCACAGCTGCACCACAGGGCACCTTCAGGTTCCCACGGTCGCCTACATGCTTGTTTGGCTTCAAGGTCCAGCTGACCTAAAAGCTGTGACAGCCTCTTACCTACGTGTGAGAACAGATTTTCGTTGAATGTCCAGTGGACCTCAGACCAGTCTGATGTTGGCCAAGCATCAGAACAAACATTGTGTCAGCCATTTGCACATGAATAGGGATTGAGCAAAGAAGTCAATAAAGGGCTCAAAAAGGATGCTTGCAAGGGTTCAAACCACCAGCCTGGCAGCTTTCAATTTAAACAGCAGTAGAATATAACCACTACACCACAAGGCCATAAAATCCATGTGAGATTGAGACTACATATGCAAGACTGGGAGAAAATTTTGTATCCTCCTGTGATCATATATCATTATTATTGACATAAACTATAAGAGGGCAGTGATTGCCCAGACTCAGCCGCTGCCTAAGAGGGGCAAAAAATGACTGAGGAATCCAAGGTGAGAAATAAGTATATATGTGTGTGGTGGAGTAGGTGGGACGTGCTCACCAATAATGACAGGAGAGTAGGAACAGAAACATGAAAGGAGATGGAATTAAGTGATATAAGTGACAAAGTACAGTGAACTCCAAAACTGGATCACCAACTCCAGAGTCTTGGAAATCTGTGACAAGATACAGTGAACTCTGGAACCAGAACACCAACTCCACACTTCTGGAATGTCGGAGTTTGTACCTCTGTTCCATTGCCAGGCAGAACTGCTCAGAATCCATCTGGAACTTGTGCAGACTCTTATCACACCTCATCATCCTTTTCTGGTCATTGCTCCTGAGCCTCCAGGCATGCTCCATCACTTCCTTACATTGCTTAATTCCATTTTCTCCTTGTTCCTGTTCCTATTCCCCTAATTATCATTAGCGAGTGCTTCTCTGCCCACTATGCTACATACATATACTTAGTTTTCACTTTGGATTCCTCAGTTGTTCTTTGCCCCTCTTTGGAAGTGGCTGAGGTGAGTTTACCTTATACCTATTTACTACTCCTAGCTAATCCCTAGTAGTCTGGGCAATCACTGCCCTATTATAGTTTTCATCAATAAGAAGGATGATGAAGTGTGATAACAGTCCATGCAAGTTCCAGACAGATTCTGAGCAAACACTGAGACTCCAAACAGTTTTGCCTGAAAGCAGAGTGGAGATACAATCTCTGGGTTTCTGAGACTCCAGAGTTGATGTTCCAGTTCCAGAATTCACTGTACTTTGTCAATTATTGCAAGTGTCTAATGATCATTTATACAAGTCAGAAAACCTATTATCATGCCCTGGAGGGTACATTGTTATGTTGAATGTAGATTATATTGCAATGAGCTGCATAAATGTTAGCAATCAAGTATCCAACCACTTGGGGAACATGGCATTAGTAATGTAAGTATTGACAAAAACTATAAGAGGGAGGTGATTGCCCAGACTACTAGGGATTACTATGGGTAGTAAATAGGTATAGAAGAGTTCACTGTACTTTGTCAAGTATGTGGTGTGTGTGCTTATGCAGGGTTCATGCCACTTGCTATCTGACCTCAGGCTGACCTCAGGGAATTCAGCACTACACAGGTATCAGCATCCTTACACAATGGACCTTTGCCCAGACCTGTTCAGGTGGTATATATAAGGCATAGGTTGATGGGTCTAACTCAGGCCCAGGAACAAGTGTGCTACAGAGCAGAGACTGGACATGGGGTAGGTGGATCAGCATTAGAAGGTGTCATTGGCCTGTTATCTTTATTATCTTTGTTATCTGTCTTGGATTGTTGCAGATACTGTTAAATTCAATTCTTCTGGGCTGTCTGGAGTTGTCACAGGTACTTAATGGACTTTGGCTTCAAGTTGTGTGTTGTGCCCTTGTCCAAGTTTGGTTCAGTATTTGGCAGGGAGGCAGAGTGATGGCATAGTGGAGAAGTGGAGCAGCAGGCAAGTTGGGGATCAGAGGGTTGGAGTGATGACAAGAAGACTAGCTTCAAGTGTTGATAGATATCTTAGGAGGACAAGATGAGAGGAGTAATTATAGTCAATATTTGAACTTCAGAATACAGAATACAAGGAGGGTTTATATACTACAATGACAAGTAAACATGGAGGGCAACATAGTACCAGAGTTGGATGGAATATGAATCAAAGTAATTGGCACAAGTCAGAGGAGCCAAGGTAAGTCAGAATGGAATGAATTGGGGGATGGAGTTATTAGATATGTCAAGTGTCTGTCAAAGTATGAGGGATTATAAACAGGGCACAGAATAGGAAGTATTAGAGAGAAGCAGAGAAGCAGAGAAGCAGACTTGTGTATAGGTGGAAAGCTGAGCTGAGCTGGAGTAGGCTCCAGAGGAGTGGAGTTGAGTTGTGCAACACAGGATATGACACTGTCCTCCTAAGATTTCCACCAACACTCAAAGCTAGTCTTCTTGTTGTCACTCTGACCCTCTGATATCTCACTGCTCTGTCACCCTGCTCTGCTGTCACTCTGCCACTCCATTACTCTGCTCTGCCATTACTCTGCCCCTCCACTAAATACCAGACAGAACTTGGACAAGGGCACAACACATAAGTTGAAGCCAACATCCACTATAGTACCTCCAACCACTCGAGACAGCCCAGAGGAACCAGATTTAACACCAATCACTGCCCTCTTATAGTTTTTGTCACAGACTGCTGGGGATTAGCTAAGAGTAGTAAATAGGTGTAAAGTAAACTCACCTCAGCCACTGCCTAAGGAGGGCAAAGAACAACTGAGGAATACAAAGTAAAAAGTAAGTATATATATGTAGTTAGTGATGGCCTGGCCTGAGGCCCTGAAGCCCTGAGGCCAAGCCCTGTATGAGCCAGGCCAAGCCAGGGCCAACCAGCAGGCCTATGAGGGCTCAGGGCCTGGCTTCAGGTATCAGCAGGCCTGAGCCCTGGCTTTCAGGTAATGCCGCATATGGCGAACCTTAACTTTATCTGTGTTAGGTAAGTCATCACCAATGGTAGATACTGACGAAATACAGTGAACTCTGGAACCAGAACACCGACTCCACACTTCCGGAACATTGGAGTTTGTACCCCTGCTCCACTGCCAGGCGGATCCGCTCAGACTTTCAGTGTTCACTCGGAACTCCTATGGAATTCACACGGACTCTTATCACATCTCATCATCCTTTACTCGTCATCACTCTGGAGCTTCCAGGGATGCTCCATCACTTTCTTACACCACTTATTTCCCTTTCCCCCCTGTTCCTGTTCCTGTCCCCTTCATTATCATTAGCGAGCCCTTCTCCGCCCACTCCGCTACATATATATACCTAGTTTTCACTTCGGATTCCTCAGTTGTTCTTTGCCCCTCTTTGGCAGCAGCTGAGGTGAGTTTACTTTATACCTATTTACTACTCCTAGCTAATACCTAGTAGTTCTGGGCAATCACTGCCCTATTATAGGTGAATATAGTCGTTCTTTGCCCCTCTTTGGCAGTGGCTGAGTCTGGGCAATCACTGCCCTATTATAGGTTTTGTCAAATACATGCCATGACTAACATTGTTCTTTTCTAAAAACATCTTGAAGATGCCAACCATGACCACAAGTGACAACAAAGCGCCCATGACCATTGCTTGTCCCCGCCACGCTGTTACACTCTCATCCAGGCTCAAGGATACCAACAATGATGCCACCCCCGAGCTCGCCAGCCATTGAACAACTCCATCTTCTGCTATTGGACAACCCTCCAACATGCCAACCATCACCGCTCCAAAAGCTGGCACAAAATGTATTGCAGATGATGCCAAGCAGAGCATTAATTCCATCTCAGACACGGATCACACAGATGACAAGGGATTGGCAAAAAAGCGGCACCAAAAGGTACATTGTTATTCAATCTCATTACTGCCTTCAACTCAACTCATTCCTTTTGTGTATACAGTGAAATATTTATGGTGCATGGATGATGCCCACACATCAACATTCAAAGATGACAACCAAATGATCAGTATGTAGCTCCACACACCTGGACACTCTCACTGACAGGTTTCCCTTGGCTCTAGGGCACGGTGTGCCAGTGCCATCAAGTGCCCCAAATCAAACCACAGGTATGCAATCATCACCAGGTTTCTATGTGCAACACCATCACTGACCTGTCTCACACCACCGTCACCTTGGCTGCAGGACTCAGACATGGTGCCAAATCCACCAGTATGCATGGTGTGCCCCATCGAACACCCCACTTCAGTCGACCAGTATGTAAGTCTCACCAGGTCATCTCATGCAGCACCGTCACTGACCCATCTCGGATGACACACCCACTGATGATATCTCAGTTCTAGGACATACCAGTAGTGTAACGTCGATCAACCCAAATCGCAGCACCTCAAGCATACTGAATTGCAGTGCCTCCAGTGAGCAATAGTTGTTCATTTTTATTTATTTTGTTCTGACCAATCAATGTTCTACAGTAACTACTATTCTGGATGATGACTCTGCTGCCAATGGTGTGACAGATACTAGGAGCCTTGGTGGAGGGGCCTCGGACTTCAACGATGAGGGAGACAAAGATGACGGGAAAAATGGTGCGTAGATGCTGTCTATCTTGCTTCTTGCCATGCTCACTTGACATATACTACATTGCAGATGAACCAACACAGGAGGCTGTCAACAAAGATGGATTTCTCATCAAATTTCAAGTGCAGTCCATTGACAAACCTGCAGGGCAATGACATGCCAACAGGACCACTGATGTCAGTGCATTCTTTGGCAAGCTGTACACAAAGAAGGCAGCAGATGGAAAGGTGAAAAGTATTTGAGACTGTGAACCCTGCAGGTGAGCTTTCTGATGATATCAACCAACCAGGTAATCCTTATCTGTTGTCCAGTGTTTGTTACTCATACCAAACTGCTCCAGCCAATTCAGGCTGTTGATCACCCAAGCTTCAAGAAGATGATTGACATTGCATCCCAAGCTACAAATGGAGTGGTCATCCCAACCTGTAAAACAACCCATGCTGAGATTATGAGCATCTTCAAGAAGCAAATGACCAGGCTTCGGGAATGCCTCAATGTAAGCGCCTCCTTCTTGATGCATCCTATAACTTACGGGCTCCATCAGAGTAAGGCAGTGACTGATGAAGTCAACCTGACCTGTGATGCTTGGCAAGCAAGTAATGCTGATGGCTATTTCATGGTTACTGGGCATTGGATTGAAGAAGTGAACCTGGGGAATTGGGAGCTTCAATCAACTGTCTTGGGGTTCACTAGGCTGAACAATGTGCATCATGGTAGGTGACTGGGTCAAGCATTGTTCAAGATTTGTGATCAAGTTGGCATTGCCCATAAGGTATGTCTTTGATTTCTTTCCTGATTGACCTCACCTATGAGTTTAGGTTGGGCATGTCACATGTGACAATGCTACCAACAATGACACTATGCTTGTTGAGTTTGCTCGTCGCATCAAGGATAAATCTGGTAAAACCTGGATTCCCAAGAAGCATTGTGTTAGGTATGTGAGAATTTCTTTTCGTATGTCTATTATTTTAATATCTTGTAGATGCTTGGCCCATGTCTTCCATTTGGCAACTAGGGCTCTCATCTCCACTTGTATAGCAAGGCTCCCTTCTATGATCCTGAGAGTCCTGAGCTTACTGTCACCATGACTGATGGTTGTCGTGATGAGATTAGTCTTGTATGTGTTATAGTAGTGAAGGTAGGTCCATATTTAAGTCTCCTATATTTACTCATATTCCTTTCAATTTAGGTTCACTCCTCAGCTCAAAGGAAGCAGCGGTTTGCAGATATTCAGAGGCGTCCTCCTCATGCTTGCCCTGAGCCTGAGGTGACTCAGCTGTTGCTGGACATGTCCATTAGGTGGTCATCAACTTATGTGATGATTGATTGAGCTGAGAAGAAGAAAAAAATAAATGATTTTCCTTTGAGCTTGGCAATGGCTGATATGTCATTAAAGTATGTTGACACATTTGTGTATGAGCTTGGCCTTCACCAGCGTACTCAGGAGAAGTGTGATCAAATGATTCAAATGGAGCTCACTGCCAACGAGTGTAAATGTGTGGGACTTTTTGCCTCATTACTTGCAGTATTTATATTTTTTTTGTGTTACTGTATCACTGATGGGTTCTTAGCATGCTGACAATGCTCAGCAAAATTTCTCCTCAGATGCTAGTCCTAGTCTTCATCTTGCCCTTCCTGCCCTTGAAGCTCTTCATAAGGCTTGGGACTCATGTTCTATTCAGTCCAAGTACATGATATTTTCTACTGGATTGAATGCAGCTGTGAATAAGATTGTGGAGTATTATGGGTGCACTGCAGACTTAGATGCATATACCCTGGCTATGTGTAAGTCACCCCTCTACATCCTCCTTCAAGACTGATTCCTTTTTTATAAGTGTTGGATCCATCATTCAAGGATGCCCACTTCAAGAAGTATTGGGGTGCTGAGCTACATGCTGATGCTAACCAACATGCAGAGGAGATTGTGAGTGTCATTAGACTTTTAATGCCATGATCAAAGTCCTAACACATTGAGTAGTTTAAGAGATGCCACCTAGATATGTATGGTAAGGATGGTGATATTGCTTCACCCAAGAAGAAGGTCAGCAAGATTAGCAAGCTTCTTCGGGAGCTTTCCAGTGATGAGGGTGAGGATGATGAAGAGGATGAGATAGATAATCAGTCTCCATGGCTCAAGGAGTTCAATCTCTACTTGAACTCTGGCCATTCTTGTCCTCCTGGGATGTCTATCATTCAGTGGTGGGGAGTAAGTGGTATTTTTTCAATTTTATTACAGTGTTGTGTCAATTTTACATAGATCAATGCCCAACTCTATCCTGTCTGGGCTTCACTTGCTCATGACCACTTGTCCATCATGACTTCATCAGTCTCAAGTGAACGAGCCTTCTCTGTTGCTGCACAAACTATTTGTCATATACCGTGTCCTGACAAGTCAACTCTGCTCCTCTGGAGCCTACTTCAGACTAACTCCGCTTCTCTTGCCTTATCAAGTCCACTTCTCCAATTTTCTGCCTTATCACTTTCCACTTTTCCGCTTATCTCTCTTACCCCTGGTCCCCGTACCTTGTTCCTCATCCTTCACTTCTGACAGATGTTTGACATATCTAATAATCCCACCTTCTGATTAATCCGACTTCTGACTCGTTCTGACATTTCCCAACTTAATCCTATCTCTTTGACACCTCTGACTCACATTCCGCTTCACTCCAGCACTCCAGTGCCCTCCGTGTTTACTTGTCCCGTAGTATATAAACCTCTCTTGTATTTTGTATTCCTCAGTTCAAATATCAACCCTGATCACTCCTCTGCTCTGTCCATGTCCCTCTCCTGACGCTTGAAGCTAGCCTTCTTATCATTACTCCGACCCTCCAACCCTCCAACCCTCCAACCTCCACTTCCTCCAACTTTGATCACTCCTCCTCTCTGTCCAACATAAGTCCCTTGCTCAACACTTGAAGCCAGTATTCTTGTCATCACTCTGACCCTCTGACATCTGAACCCCTTCACTACTCTGCTCCGCCATTACTCCACCTGCTCCATAAATACCAGACTGAACTTGAACAAGGGCACAACACATAAGTTGAAGCCGACGTCCGCTCTGCCTCCGACAACTCTGGACAGCCCAGAGGATTCAGTATCTTAACACTATTACCAAGTGCCACAACCTCTTGAAGGGTGACATTGTGGAGGCGATTCAGGTACTCTGCATGCTTTATAACTGTGACCTTATGTTCCGTGAGCCAGGCCCTTCTTCAGCATCAGAGCTGGGCTTTGAGGATAGTCATGAGCCAGGTGCTGAAGCTGGAACTCAAGCTACAGAGAATCTGGATTGGATTTTGGATCTTTTTGATGATTCTGATGAAGAGTAGTAATATTCAGGTGTTGTAGATCACACAAATACAGTATTTGCTACCATTTTCCTCACCAGGCCCAGGCCAAGCCCAGGCCCACAATTAGGGCCTGGCCTGAGTGTCAGACAGGCACAGGCCCTCTAAAGCCAGGCCAGGCCCAGCCATCACTATATGTAGTGGAATGGGTGGAGGAGTGCTCACTAATAATGACAGGGGATTAGGAGCAGGAACATGAATGGAGATGGAAATGGGGTTAATCAATATAAGATAATAATGCAATGTCCCTGGAGGCTTAGGAGTAATAATAAGGAATGGATTGTAGAATAAAATGTCAGTCTGCACAAGTTCCAGACAGATCCCAAGTAACCCTGGATGGATTTTGAGCAGATTCCAAGACTCTGAGTGGTTCTGCATAGGGGCAGAGAAGAGTCATGATCTCTGGGTTTCCAAGATTCCAGAGTTCACTGTACTTTGTCAACAAGTACTAGATATCTATGTTCTTAGCAAATCACATCATGTGATGGCAGGAGGGAGTCTCATGGTGACTGTGACTGACTACCACCGCAACAATGTATGGCAATGAAAAATAGTGACATGAGGATGACCAAAAAGTCCTGAGTGCCCTAGTGACCTATGGGCCTAGACTGGGGTGGAGCCTCCCACCCTCCCATTCGCGCTCCCCCAAATAGCAACCAATCCAGACCGGGGTAGTGACTCCTGATGGCCATGCCCCTGGCCGGAGTTCAAATCCCTAGTTAGGGCATTAGATTGGTAGTTGGTACCCTAAGCATCAGCTGGATAGACTAGCAGTCGGGGTAGCGGACATAAGCCCCCTGACGAGAACTGTACACGAGTTCGAAACCACTACCTACCGTTATCTTTACTTGCCCCTTGTCATACTGTACACATGATGCACCACGTGGTCCGGCCCCAATCTTCGGAGAATGGCGCCTGACGGATGACTAAGCAGGTTGATGGCCCGGCATGTTCCTTACTGCACATAGACTATAGTCTACACTCTCGTTCCTCGAGACTAGACTGCCCAACTGGGGTGATCTGGGACATTTTGGATTATATCGTTGTCTGGTGTCCCAAATCACCACATCACTATGTACTCCCTACACTGACTTTCTATCTTGCCTGACCTCAGACTTGTGGCCACAGTCCGTGTGGTACGCTTGTCACCCAAGGCATGGGAAATGTCACCGAAAGGGAATGGCACAGGTCTGGCATACACAGGTAGACCACACCAAAAATGAGTATTTTTTTATGTCACCCATCAAACCCACAGCGCATTTGACGAAAATCCCCTTGGAGACCCCTGCCACACCTTCGCTGTACATAATCATTGTCAGACCTCAGTGGGACCTTCAGGCCAAATTAGCGTGTAGACACAAAGATGGAGAGTTGATAAGGCTCGTCTCGGAGAATGCCGCGAATCCCGATTTGGGTTATCTGTGCATAACAAGGACGGTCCCTAACAGCAGAGTGGCCATTGCTAGCGCTTATGCTTTAGCTGAATTACCTTGGGCAATCAAACTCAACATCAACGAGCCCAACGAAAAATCGGAGTGTCACTTAGCTCCTGTCAGGTCCAAATATTTTTGCTCACCATAACGCGCTCTTACTTCGAGTCTTGAATCAGCTTCCTTCACTTGTCTGGCTCTGCTGTACATTGTTGTACTTGCACCTTGCTTTCATTTTTTTTTTTCATTCCTTTGATTTATTGAGTCATCATGTCTCTATCTGAAACTGTACCAGCGACACAAGCCCCGGAAGCTAGCACGACAAACGCAGCGCCAACGTCGGGAGACGTTGAGATGAACGATGGAGAAGATTTTTTGGCCGCTGCATGCAAGCAGAGTACGTCCAATGTCATCGACCCCAATCGGTCTTTCACTGAACTTGTAACATTCTAGTCGAATTCTATTTTGCCGACGCCAACCTCCCGTATGACAGGTACGTCTCCTTGAGTTCTCTTTTATCGCTTTGAAATGTAACGAAGCTGGTGAACCCCTCTTACGAAGGTTCATGTGGACGTTGCATACTGCAAATGCCGGGCATTGGGTCCCAATCAAAACAGTCTCGTCGTTTAAGCGCATGAAAGACTATACCGCCAAAGGGCCCGAGTTCATCCTACGTGCTCTCAAAACTAGCACAGATCTAGAGGTCGACGACAAAGAGGAGAACGTGCGACGCCGAACCGAGGTTCAAAAACCTAAAGACCAGTTTGAGAGAAGTGTGTATGCCGTGAGTTTTTTTCCATTCAATATACTGTATCTAGAGCAGTGGAATGCTAATATCAGGACGTATGGCGTAGAAAGGATTTGGGAAGGAGGAGCCTGGGTTGCAGAAAGAGCTCGAAGAGTTCTTTGAAAAGTATGGCAAGGTTAATGCCGTCAGGATGCGTCGGGTGGACGGGAAGAAGGACTTCAAGGTCTGATTACCTTGCATTTCTCTTATCATGAACTGGAGTGTGTAAATTTTTTTGCACAGGGGTCAGTGTTTGTTGAATTTGCCGACATGGAATCAGTGGACGCTTTCTTGAATGCTGATCCCAAACCATCTTGGAACGACGAGGAGTTGTTGATTATGTCCAAGTAAGTGCCCCACATACCTGCACCGACAGAATGCACGCTAATCCTTCACAGAGAGGACTACTGCGATATGAAGATAAAAGAGAAAGGTCTCACGGGAAAAGCTGCAGATCTCCGCAGGGACACCATCTCGTCCCGCAAAGGGTTCAATGCCTTTAAAGAAATGGAGAACCCCTCCAAACAAAATCACGGCAGACCCAAGGAGAAGCCGGAAGTGTTCCTCGATTTCATGGGCACCAAGATACGCGTGTACGATGACGACGAAGAAGAGGTTGGATACGTGAAGACGGAAGATGTCCCCTTCATTAAAGGCGCAACGCTCAAATTCACAGGATGTGGTGGGGATGCCAACTTTACAGAAATGAAGGTAACTAGATGTCAGTCCTGTCGTTTGACTTATCCCCTGTTGACCTTGTTCTCCAGGCACCACTTCGCGAGCGCTTTGCGCGCGTTCCCTACATCCAATTCTCTAAAGGCGACGACTTCGGTCTCGTTGGATTTGACAAGACGCTGAAAGAGGACGAGATAGAATACGTCAAGGAAAATGTTAAAACAGTCAACTCACACGAGGTCGCATGGACTATTCCAGACGGTAAGCGTGGACCTGCTCGTCCTCCTCCCCTTTGTTCTGTTTTCTTTCATCCCAGAACGCTGACTCGGGTCGCCGACAGAGGAGGAAGAAAAGAAATTCCAGATTGATCGTGCCAACTTTGCAGCTAAATCTGCCCTATCCCGATCACAAATGCGGAAAAGCAACCCGTCACGCGGGGGTCGTGGAGGTCGTGGAGGAGGTCGTGGAGCTGGCCGCGGTGGACGCGGAGGACGCGGAGGTGCTCGCGGAGGTGGACGGAATGGAGGTGATAGGGAAAGGGCTAAGGAAGCTCCCAAATCTCTTTCCGGGGAAGTACCGGGAGGAGAGAAGCGTAAGCGTGCTATCGAGCCTGATGGCGGTCCTGATGTCGGTACGCGGGGGGCAGGCGTTCCAACTATTGCTCTGACGAAGAAGGCGAAGACGGACGAGTCATAACTAGTTGGAAATAAGTGGGAGTATGGCGTGCGCCGCTCACGTGGAAAACGAAGCTGTTTCACTCTTGTATTTCTAGATGTCGAATCACAGGATAAAGTTGCAGTCTGGCATCGACGGTAATTGCATGGGGCGCCTCTTATTCTCCAGAAACATAATAAGGTGTCTTGGTTAGGAAGGTGAAGGTGGGTCAATACATATACTTCTGTGATGACGATGTGGGCGTAAATGTAGATGGCATGTCTACAGAGTCCTCTATGCACTATGCAGGATGAAAGTGACAACGTACGATGGAAAGCAATCCAAACCAACGCAAAGGCACATTCACCGAAGGCCAGCGGAAAGCGTGACATGGCTTTACATGGCATTGTAAGGCATTGCAACGTCACCGCGCAAGGGAAAATCTGAGCTATATAGAGCTTTATAAAGCAATGTCAAGGTTACCTCCTCGCATCGATGCTTCTTGCCTCATTATATCACCACCCCTATGCTTGCGCCCACCAATGAATCAGCGAAGACCTTGTTACCATTCAGTGGTGAGCACAGCAGGGTCGATGGTTACAGTGTTCTGGACTTTGGCGCAGGGGCCGGGCGGTGGACGGGAAGGTCAGAGGAAGACGAGCGCCGCGCTAGGAGCAGGCCGTAGTGTTAGTACATAGGTTGCGTAGACTGGGTTACCTGTGCTCCCTGCCGATGACATCATTGAGATGGGTAACATGGGGCTCGATGGACAAATCTGTCTGTCAAATGGTAGCAATATTGAAAGGGCTAATACTCAGTACTCAGTGGGTGGGGAAACCACTGGCAGCGTAGTTACGCTAACTACCGCTGTACGGAAAACACTAAACATAACAAGCTACTAGATGCGTATGTCTATATTCCTACACTCCCTCAAACGGAGCATGGCAGAGTCGGAAGAGTAAATAGAAAAGAATGTATAACCCGATATGGTAATTCGCGGCGCACGCGTGAGCAGTGTGTAGGAATACAAACATACGCATATAGCTTAGGTAATCACTCACTTACCTTAGAGACGTCGTACTGTAGTCTACCTTAGTTGCCACACTGTGTTGCGAGGCACGAGCTGCACAGCATGTAGTCTGTGTACATAAGAGGACATGTTGGGCCATCCATTTGCTTATTCATCTGTCTGACGCCCCTCTCCTAAGATTAGGGCTGCACCACGTGGTGCATGTACAGTATGAAAAGGGGCAAATAAAGAAAGCAGCTGACAGCAGTTTCGAACTCACGACAGTTCTCATCAGGGGGCTTCACCGCTGCCCCTACCACTTGTCTATCCATCTGACTGTGTTTAGGATACCAACTACCAATCTAATGTCCTACTTTGGGAGTTATGCTTAGTAAGCAGGCACAACTGTGGCAAGTGATACCCAAAGCTGGATTGGTTGCTATTTGGGCTTAACAAATGGGAGGTAGGAGTCTCTACCATGTGAACCCATTAATCATTGAGCAGGAAGGGGTCTTTCAGCACACCCACTGGCATTTGTGTGTTGCCTTGCACTCCCCATGGTAGTCCATACTACCATGGGACCCTCTTACATCATCTGAATGGATTCAAATCTGGACACAGAGACTACTTACTGAGGTATACTACAGGTCTTTTAGACCTTTCTACAGGTTTCTACATGGTGGTGTTGACATGTGGGCCTTGGTGCCCTGTGTCCTTATGTCCAGGGGCTCTGGGACACTCCCCAACCAGTCCTGTACTGTTTCTGGTGCATCTGGCTTGGCTGGGAGGTCATTGATACGACCATTCAATGTGGTGTGTATACTGCTGTATCTGATGTGTCCATACTGGTGCTGATGCTCTGTCACCGCTTCTGCTGCCACAGCCACAGTGTGCTGCCACTGCTGCCATTGTGGTTGCTGCTGTCAGTGCAGTTGTTGCTGCCATTGCCTGGTGTTCCCTCATCACTGTGGGCCACTTGATACTGTACCATTTTGACCTCAGGTTCATCAATTTGCCAAAAATCAGGACTGATCAAACCCCAATTTCTTATTTGAGCATATCTACAAGGACTTTTTTTCTATTTTGTGACACATGATGAACCTAAGGTTGGAATGGTACAGTAGCTTACCACTTTCCTCCCCCTTGAGCACCATGCTCAGGGGTGGTGGATACTCATCTGGGTTGAGAGGTGGTGGTGTTGAGTTGGGTATGACATATGCATGATGGACATCTGAGCTGGGAGCCACACTCCCACTTGCCCCCTTGTCCCTCTCACCCAGGCCTTTCCCCCCCTTTCCCCTCTGCCTCTTGGCTTGGGCCTGGTCCAGTGTTGTTGCTTGGCTCCTGAACTCCCAACTCCCCCTCAAGTGACATGTTCTGGGGTTTTTCCTTCATGCTGGCACCCACTGTCTCATATGGTGTGTTCAGTGGCTTATACATTGTGCCCACTGGCTCTGGTGACTCAGTGCTTTTTGCATTTGGAGTTGTGGGGTCAGCAGCTGCTGTGCTGGATTGCTGATGGGTTGTGTGGACATTCTGAGGTTGTAGGTTGTGGTGTCAAGTTGGGTACAACATTCTTGTCATCCAAGCTGGGAGCTGCTCTCCAACTTGCCCTCTCATTCTGCTTTCCTTTCCCCCCTTTATCACTTGACTTTATTGGACCCATTCAGCAGTCCATATGATGTGCCTGCTGGCTTCACTGTACCTGTGCTTGTTGCATTTGGGTTTGAGGTGTCAGTGGCCTTGTGGTTGGCTGTCTGACATATAGGCTGGGTTGTGAGGTGGTGTGGTTGAGTCAGGTATGGCATACTCACCATTCAAGCTGGGAGTTACACTCCCACTTGCCCTCTTGTTCTGCTCACCTTTCCCTCCTTTACCTCCTTGTTGACCTCCTTCAATAGTATCTCCTGTTGTCCATATCATGTGTGTGCCAGCTGCTTGACTGGCAGGCTGGGTTGTGGTAGTAGAAGGTGATGGTGGGGTCAAGTTGGGTACACCATTTTCACTGTTTGAGCTGGGAGTCACACTCCCACCTTCCCTATCACCCTTCTCACCAACTCCTCCTCATTCATTAGCCTTTTTGGTGAAACTGGTCCTTTTGCTCACTGAGTGGGGCTCATGACCTATTGAAAGGTAAAATTCTCAGTGGTTGGGGAAACAAGCTTCGTTGTGTTAACTACTGTTGTATGGAAAATACTACATGCTTACATAAGCTACTTTATGTGTATGTTCATATTCCTACAAGCAAGCACAGTGCTTACTGTCTAATGCTTACTGACACTTGAGCTAGGTGACAAAAGCTATAATAGGGCAGTGATTGCCCAGACTACTAGGGATTAGCTAGGAGTAGTAAATAGGTATAAAGGAAACTCACCTCAGCCGCTGCCAAAGAGGGGCAAAGAACGACTGAGGAATCCAAAGTGAAAACTAGGTATATATATGTAGCAGAGTGGGCAGAGAAGGGCTCGCTAATGATAATAAAGGGAATAAGAACAGGAACAAGGGGGGAATGGAATTAAGCGATGTAGGAAAGTGATGGAACACCCCTGGAGACTCAGGAGTGATGACAAGTGAAGAATGATGAGATGTGATGAGAGTCCACATGAATTCTGCATGGATTCCAAGTGGGCGCTGAAAGTCCGAGCGAATCTGCCTGGCGGTGGAGTGGAGGTACAAAGTCTGACATTCCCAAAAAGCGGAGTTGGTGTTCCGGTTCTGGAGTTCACTGTATTTTGTCACCTAAGTCCTTCGCTCAACACTTGAAGCCAGTCTTGTCGTCACTCTGACCCTCTGACATCCGAATCCCTTTCCTACTCCATTCCACCATCACTCCGCTGTTACTCCACCCCTTCGTAAATACTGGACTGAACTCAGACAAGGGTGCAACACAGAAGCCAATGTCTGCTCTGCTCCAACAACTCTGGACAGCCCAGAGGATTCCGCATCTTAACAGTATATTCGAACTCTCACTTGTTCAAGTTCACTAACTCCTATCTTTCATGGCTAGAGTCCAAACTCACTCTCAGACACTTCAACAAAACCCTTCCATCACTCCAACACTACCACAACTCAGTTCCTTCATGAGAAGTCGTAGAGGACCTGATATGGTTAGCCAATTCTGCAGTTTCTCCTCTTGTCTCATTGACACATCCACCTCTGGGTCTCTCGACCCTCCTAACATGCTGACTCTGCCTCCTCGCGACAGTGCATCTGCTCTGCCAGATCGCAACCCACCCAGCAATGATGAAGCCAGAGACGATGATCCCAGAAGCAATGGAGATAGAAATCCCTTCGACAATGATGAATGTGCGCCTCTCCCACCCAATCCAATGATGGCACTCGCCAACACTGTTTGTGGCCTCGCTGACATCACCCATCACAACCTCACCTTGGAACCATCTCAGTGCACCAATGTCCAGGAACCGGATACCTTTGACGGCACTGACACTCACAAACTCTGTGCCTTCATAGTTCAGTGCAAGCTTAACTTCCAAGACTGTCCCTGCGCATTCCGGACTGACCACGCCAAAGTCACCTTCACCCAATCATACCTCAAGGGCATGGCTCTCAAATGGTTTGAGCCTGACCTCCTCCACATGGAAGATCCAGACCTCTGTCCACTATGGATGGATGACTACCATGAATTCCTACTTGAACTCCAGACCAATTTTGGCCCTTATGACCCTGTCAACCCGTCTGCCTCCACCTTGGAGGCAAAAAAATAGTCTGCAACTCCCAAGACTCCACATGGGATGGGGGTTGCATTGACTCCAACCATGCAAAAAAGGAGACAAAACTCAATGCATCTGCTCTTTCCGATCCTAATTCTTTGACCCCATCTGTTACTATACTTTCTTATGACATTCCTGATTTTCCTGCTCTCTTAGATTCTGGTTCCAGTGACTGTTTCATAGATACTACTTTCATTACAAAAAACAAAGTCAAAACTTATTCTGTTCCGCCTATTCTCCTCCTTTATTCAATGGTACTTCAAATTCTTACATTACCAAAGCTGTAGACCTCTCTGTTTATTTCCCCACTGGTGATAATCCCCTCTGCCAGTTGACTCCAGCTCCTCCAATACACCATGTTTCTCCAACTGCAAGGCTCCTCACATTGCCCTCATCAATGCTGCTGCTTTGCGCTCGCATGCCGCTTGGAAGGCTCCGTGCAGTTCAGCCTGCATCTCCACTCTGAAGAAAGTAAGCTCTGTGCAACTTCTGCCAAAGCTGACCCAGTAGATCTCTCTGCCGTTCTGCTGGACTACCATGACTTCACCAATGTTTTCAGTAAAAGCAAAGCCTCCCAGCTTGCCCCTCATCACAAACATGACCTGAAGATCAACCTGGAAGAAGGAGCCTCTCCTCTGCTTGGAACCATCTATTCCCTCTCTGCCACCGAGCTGGATTCCCTCCACACTTTCCTTGACAAAAACCTCACTAATGGCTTCATCTGCCCTTCCTCCTCCACTCATGCCACTCTGGTCCTCTTTGTCCACAAGAAGGACAGCTCGCTCCGCCTTTGTGTCGACTTCTGAGGACTCAACAAAATCACGAAGAAAGACCACTATCCACTCCTGCTCATCTCTGACCTCCTCGACTCTCCGAGCTGTGGTAAAATATATACCAAACTTGACCTCTGGCACACCTACCATCTCGTCTGCATTGCACCCAGAGACTAATGGAAGACCGCCTTCCACACCCGCTATGGCTCCTATGAGTGGCTAGTAATGCCGTTTGGTTTGACCAACACTCTGGTGGCTTTCCAGCATTTTATTGATTCAATCTTCACTGATATGCTGGATGTTTGTGTCGTAGTCTATCTGTCTACTCCCAGGACACGACCTCTCACAAAGAGCATGTCCATGAGGTCCTCCACAGACTCTGGAAGCATGGACTATATGCCAAGCCTGAGAAATGTGAATTCCACACCTCCTCCATTGAATACCTCAGATACCTCCACTCCCCTAGCAGCCTGACAATGTCTGCTGACAAAGTCAAAGCTATCACCAATTGGCCGGAACCTTGGAAAGTCAAAGACATTTAATCCTTCCTCGGTTTTGCCACCTTCTACTGCTGCTTAATTTTCAATTATTCTGACATCATTGTTCCACTCACTTGCCTCACTGGGAAAAATGCTCTGTGGAACTTCTCTGATGACTGCTGCTCCACTTTATGGCGCTTGAAAGACGCCTTCACTTCCACTCCCATTCTTACTCATTGGGTTCCTAACGCCCCTATGATTGTTGAGACTGATGCCTCTGACTACGCCATTGCTGGCATCCTTTCCATCCACTGCATGGATGACAAACTCCACCCGGTCACGTTCTACTCCCAGACCCTCACCACTCTGGAACTCAACTATGACACCCATTACAAAGAACTCCTTGCCATCCATGAAGCATTCTGCTCCTGGAACCACTACCTAGAGGGCACCGCAACTCTGGTCGACGTCATCACAGACCATAAAAACCTTGAATATTTCTCCACCTCCAAAATCCTGATGCACCACCAAGCCCACTGGTCAGAGTTCCTCTCCCAGTTCAACCTTGTCATCCACTTCCACCCCAGAAAACTTGGAGCCAAACCTGATGCCCTCACTAGACGTTGGGACATCTACCCAAAAGAGGGGGATAGGGACTACACTAGAGTCAATCCTCACAACCTCAGACCCATCTTCACCCAAGAACAGCTCGCTTTGTCCCTCTGAGCCACCATCCTCGTACACCCCGTTCTCCGCACAAGCACCTTGTTCGATGTTGAGCAACTCCATCAGGACATCCTGTCCACACTCCCCTCTGACCAAGTTGCTTCCACTCACATGTCTGGCGTGTCCGACTCCCGCTGGACAGTAGATTCAGAGGGTTACCTCCACCTCGATAACCAGATCTATGTCCCAGACGTGAATGACCTCTGCCTCCATGTACTCCGCTACAAACATGACCACCCCCTATCTGGACATTTCGGTCCAAACTGGACTTTAGAACTCATCCAACGTGAATACACATGGCCAGGACTCTACATTCGTCAAAGAATATGTCAGCTCTTGTACCACCTGCGCCCATGCCAAAGTCCCTAGGCACTGCCCACATGGACTTCTCAAGCAACTCCTGATCCTGGAGAAACCTTGGAACACCATCTCCATGGACTTCATTGAACAACTCCCTGTGTCCTCTGGTTTCACTGCCATCCTCATACATAGTTGTTGACTGCCTCTCCAAACAATGCATTTTCATTCTGACGCACGACACCATCATGCCTCTGGAACTAGCCAAGTTATTCCTACTCCATGTGTTTTCCAAGCATGGAGTTCCTTTGCACATCACCTCTGACCAGGGTTCCAAGTTTGTCTCTCACTTCTTCCGCTCCCTCAGCAAAACACTCGACATCCACCTCCACTTCACCTCTGGTTACCACCCAGAGGGCAATGGACAAACAGAACAGATGAACCAGACCCTCAAACAATACCTCTGGATCTACTGCAACTACCAGCAAGACAACTGGTCAGAACTCCTAATGCTCGTGGAATTTGCTTACAACAATGCGCCAAGCGCCACCACCAGAGTATCACCATTCTTCGCTAACAAAGGCTACCACCTGAACATCTCTGTCCATCTGGAGTGTGACCTCACTTCTGCTTGTGCACGCAAATACACCATTGACTTAAACAAATTGCATCAATTCCTCCACTTGGAGATGGCCCTCGCACAACAATGCTACCAAGGTCCCGCCGATGCCAGATGAACTCTGGCTCCAGACTTCAAAGTTGGAGACCTTGTCTTTGTCAAGGCCAAGTACTTCCACTCTACCTGACCATCTAAAAAACTATTGGAGAAAAACCTTGATCCCTACCCTATCATTGTGCAACCCGGCACCCATTCCTTCACCCTCTGTCTACCCGACACTATGGACTCCGTCCACCCCATCTTCCATGTCTCCCAACTAGAACCCACAGTCCCAAATACCATCCCCAACTGAAACTAACCTCCGCCACCTCTGGTCATAGTAGACAATGAGCCCGAATTTGAGATCTCTGAAATCCTCGACTCGGAAATCAACTGCCAGAGAAGACAGTGCCAACTACTCTACCTCGTCCACTGGGCCGGTTATGAAGGGACTGATGAAGAAACATCATGGTTACTAGTGAGAAAATTGGACATGCCTCAGAATTGGTCGAACACTTCCATTCCAAGTACCCCACCAAACCCAGACCTTACTCCGCCTAACTCCTGAAATCTGCTCCACTCACTTTCAGCCTATTGGCCCTCAAGGGTTCAGGCCTAAAGGGGGGATACTGTCATATCCTGTGTTGCACCAGTCAACTCCACTCCTCCAGAACCTACTCCGCACCAAATCTGCCTTCCACCTATACCCAAGTTCGCTTTCCGCCTTTTTGCCTTATCACTTGTCTGCTTTTCTGCTTATCTCTCTTACCCCTGATTCCCATACCTTGTTCCTCATCCTTGATCACGTACCTTGTTGCTCATCCTTCACACTTGACAGATGTTTGACATATCTAATGATCCCACCTTCCAATTAATCTGATTCTGACTTCTTTCTGACTTAATCCTATCTTTTTGACATCTCTGACTCACATTCCACTTTACTCTGGCACTCCGGTGCCCTCCGTGTTTACTTGTCCCCATGGTATATAAACCCCTCTTGTATTTTGTATTCCTCAGTTCAAATATCAACTTTGATCACTCCTCCTCTCTGTCCAACCTAAGTCCTTCACTCAACACTTGAAGCCAGTCTTCTTGACATCATTCTGACCCTCCAACATCTGAACCCCTTTACTACTCTGTTCCACCATTTCTCTGCCGTTACTCCACCCCTTCGTAAATACCAGACTGAACTCAGACAAGGGTGCAACACATAAGTTGAAGCCAATGTCCACTCTGCTCCAACAACTCCAGACAGCCTGGAGGATTCCACATCTCAACAAGTCATCTCCTGGTCCAGAAAACAGCAGAGCATGGTTGCACTCTCCACCACAGAGTCAGAGTACATCAGACTTAGCCTCACTGGTCAACATCTCACATGGATCTGGAGCTTCTTTGAAGACATTGAACATCCACAAAAGGGGCCAACTGTCCTCTGCTGTGATAACAAGGCCACTACCATCCTAAGCCATGATCCTCAATTCCAGGCATGGACTAAGCACATCCAGTGGAAGTACCACTTTGTCCAAGATGACCTTGTCAGAAAAGGAGAAGCAATCATCTGCTATGTTCATGGTAGAAGACATCCTCACAAAGCCTCTCATTTATGTAGGACATTCTCTTTGACATTCCATCCATGAATTTGACATTTTCTCTTTGTCAGGAAAACTCCTCTCACTTCCACTGAACATGCACAGAGCGCTGCACATCAGGCTGAGTGTGAGTGCTGTGACTTAGGGTCACCACCTTTTCATTGTCAGCCCTATCACACTGTGACAGTGCCACAAAATGCTCCCCCTGCTTTGATGGTATGTATTTTTATTCATTTAAAAACACAATGTGAATAATGATGGTTTGTATGATTGTAGAATCATCCCCCTGTCCCTCTAAATCAATCTCCTGGAATGCCTCAGAATGTCATTGAGAAACATGAAGTACAATGTGTATAGCATGTCCACCACCCTCACCCTCATCCACATCCTCTTCCTCCTCCACATATGCAGCCACTGGGATTTGCTCCTGTGTTGCCACCCATGCAGCCATGTGAATATCCTCTTATGATACCACCCTTCATGCCATCCATGCCACCTCCACCTATCCAACCACAACCAGCTCTCCCTATTCCACCTCATGGCAATGTTTTATATAGAGGGGCTTCTCAACCACAGCAACAGCATTATGTGAGAGGTGTAGAAGCAAGAGTGAACTATACTGCAACTGTCCTGCAAGCTACAGAGAATGCTCATGCAGAGAGGCATCGAAATCATCAAAGATGTAATGCCCATGCTGCTCTTGGACCTGCTGCCCCCATCCCTAATCCTCCTGCTGAACCAAATCACAATCATGTCAATGTGGATTTTCAACAAAATATATTCAATGTTCAACATGAGGCTGAAGAACAGCAGTGGCAGCAATTGCAATGGGAGGCACAGCAGGCTGCTGAGGAAAGGCAGCATCTGCAATGGGCAGCTGAGGAAAGAGAAAGGCAGGCTGCTGAGGAAAGGCAGCAACTGCAGCTTATGGCTGAGGAAAGAGAAAGGCAGGCTGCTGAAGAAAGGCAGAAACTGGAGTGGATGGCTGAGCAAGCAGAAAGACAAGCTGCCCAGGAGGAACTTCTCAGACAGGAGGTAGATCACTGGCATAGGCTTGCTCAAGCTGAACAGGAGTGTCTTTGCCAGGAGGCTGAGCAACAATGTTTGACTCAGGAGCACAGTGAACACAAACAGCAGGAGCACTTGGAGGATCTCTAGAGAGAACACAACCATCTTTCCCAACAACACTATGAACAAGATCAGGAGTGGTGTCTTCAAGTAGCTCAGCCTCCAGGCCATCCTGGTGATGATGATAGTTCTGATGATGACCCTCCACCCTTCCCTCCACCCATTCCACCACCCAATGATCCACTTCCAATCAGATTGTTCCCTGCAAGAAGACCTTACCAAGAGCCAGTCATCATTCCCAGCCTTGGTCCCATGCTCATAGAATGCCCTCACTGTCATGCTCTCCACTTTGACAGTGAAAAATTGTCTAGATCTACTCAGCACAACAAGCTCTTTGGAATGTGTTGCTTGGAGGGCCAAGTTCAAGTTCCACCACTCCATCAATTTCCTCCAGAGCTCAATCAGCTCTGTCTCAACAATCATCAGTTTGTGGAAAAGATTCACCACTACAACAGTGTACTCGCTTTCACTTCTCTTGGAGTGGGACTTGATGAAAGGGTCACTCACCAATCTGACACCACTTCCTTCTGCATTCATGGTGGTCTGCATCATCTCCTTGGAAGCCTCTTGCCACCTGAAGGAAGAGATCCTTGCTATGCTCAGTTCTACATCTATGATGCTGAGGAGGCAACCAACATTTGTCTTCATTGTGATGGCAATCAGCAGTTGGATCATGGTATCTTGTGCAACCTCCATGACATGCTGCTCAATCACCATCCCTATGACAATGTCTACAAGCATGCATACCAAGGCATGCTTGACAAACCTCCAAAGCAGTGTACCAACCTTTGTGTTCAACTTCATTTCAGTGAGGGCACAGATGGGAGAAGATACAACCTACCCACTGCAAATGAGATTGCTGCAGTCATACCTGTAGATGGATCTGATGCCATGAATGAGAATTGTGACATTGTTCTTTGTCTTCAGGGTGGAGGCTTGAGGTGCATCAGTCACCTTCACCATGCCTACTCTACCTTGCACTATGTCCTACTCTTTCCCAGAGGAGAGGAAGGCTGGCATCTGGGAATTCCTCTTCATGATTGTCAGGAAAGACAAAGTTGCTCCAAGAAGGTCACACAGCTGCTCTACTATGCCTACCGTCTCCACCTCAGACCTCTCCCCATTGAACCACATAATCTGTTCTATGGTGGCCAGTTGTCCCAGCAGTATGTCTGTGATGCTCAGGCATCAGTGGAACAGTCAAACCTCACCTGGATTGTCAACAATCAGAAGAGGATCAGAGCAGAGCTTCACAGTGGCTTGCAGGATCATGTTGCACAAGATCCTGATGTCCACCTGGGGGATGTTGGTCACAACATACTCTTCCGTTCTTCACACTCTGGCAGTCAAAGGCATATGCAGCAGCTCCTTCAAGATTCCTTGGCAATCTGCAGGGACTGTCAGAAACCAGATCT
>KN825234.1:0-25355 GCA_000827395.1 Paxillus rubicundulus Ve08.2h10 | reverse complement strand
AGTAAAGTGATGGAGCATCCCTGGAGGCCCGGGAGTGATGACAAGAAAGGAATGATGAGATGTGATGAAGGTCCACACAAGTTCTGCACAAATTCTGAGCAACTGCTGAGCAACTACTGAAGCTCTGAGCAATCCTGCCTGGTGGCGGAGTGGAGGTACAAACTCCAACATTCCAGAAATGCGGAGTTGGTGTTCCAGTTCCAGAGTTCACTGTATTTTGTCACTCCCACTCAAGCACATTTGTAGTCCCATGCTGCAAACAAATTTCCAGTGCTGCTCTCAAATAAGAGGCTTCGTAAGGATGTCCACTACCATGTCATCTGTAGGAATGTAGTGGATGATGGCTTCTCCCTTTCTGATGAGGTCATCTTGGACAAAGTGGTACTTCCACTGGATGTGCTTAGTCTGCACCCAGAATTGAGAATTTCAGCTTAGGATGATGGTGGCCTGGTTGTCACAGTGGAGGACAGTTGGCCCCTTTTGTGGATGTCTGATTTCTTCAAAGAAGCTCCGAAGCCATGCGAGATGTTGTCCAGCAGGACTAAGTCTGATGTACTCTGACTCCGTGGTGGAGAGCACAACCATGCTCTGCTGTTTGCTGGACCAGGAGATAGCTCTGCAATTGCTGAGGAAAAGGAATCTGGAGGTGGAGCAGGAGTTGTCTGAGTCGTGAGACCAACCTGCATTGGAGTACCCCTGAAAGTCCATGTCCATAGATACCTTGGAGCCATCAAACCAGAGTTCTGTGTCCTTGGTGGCTTGGATGTACCAGAATACATGTTTTGCCGCTTCCCAGTGCATTTGCTTTGGTGCAGTGCTGAACTGGCTGAGTGTTCTGACTGTATAGGCAATGTCTGGGCATGTTCTGAGCATGAGATACATAAAGGAGCCAATGATGGTGAGATAGGAGACTTTCTGGCCTTCAATAACCATCTCCAGGAGGATCTGATTGTTCTCTGTATCTGTGGCAGAGAGCTGGGAGTTGTGGGCCATCAGAGTCCAGATATGTTTGCATGTGGTCATTCCAACACAATCTAGGATGGTCCAGGAGTACTGGCGCTGTGACAAGGAAATGGTCCAGAGTTTGCCATCCTGGTTGATTTCAATTCCAAGGATGTATTTGGCTTCTCCAAGTTCACACATTTTGAGGGCCACTGAAAGTTTGGCTTTGACAAAGTTCATGAACTGTCTAGATGAAGCTGCTAAGAGTAGGTTGTCCACATAAACAACTAGAAAACAAATTTGCCCATCCTTCTGGAAGACATAAAGGCACATCTCCACATCAAGGCAGGCAAATCCAAGTTCTCTGAGCTTCTTGTCTAGGGTCTTGTTCCAAGTCCACCTGGCTTGCTCAAGTCTGTACAGGGAGCGCCAGTGTTTCCAGCAATAACTGGGTTGGATAGAGACTCCATCCAAAGGAAGCAGGTAGAGGTCCTCCTCCAATTCTCCATTCAGGCAAGTGGTGGAGACATCCATTTGGTTGAGTTCCAAGTCATGTTTGGCAGCGAGGGCAATAAGGGTCCAGATGGAGTCCAGGTTTGCCACAGGGGCAAATACTTCCTGGTAGTCAATTCCTTCCTTCTGAGTGAAGCCCTGCACAACAATGTGGACTTTGTAGCACTCAACATTTCCAGTGTGATCATGCTTGATGCAGAAGATGGGCTTGGAGGTTATTGGAGTGACACCTTTCGGAATGGGGATGGTTTTGTAGACATGATTGGAATTTGGATTTGGGAGCTCTTCCTCTACTGTGGACTTCCAGCATCCTGCATCAGGCCCTGTGTAAGCTTCTCAGATTGTCCCTGGAAGGGATGGATCGGACTTGGTGGTCGTTGTGCCTCTGGGGCATCCAGAGGTGCATTGTTGACTCCCACTGTTCTGCACAGGTCCAGAGTTTTGAGTTCCAGGTTTTCCTCCTCTGCATCCTCATGCCCCACCTTGTGTTGCCTTGGAAGTAGTCCCTCCCACTGTCCCTCAACAGTGGGGACATTCCACAGGGCAAGGTCACTTGCAGAGATGGTTCTGGTCTCATCAAAGGTGACATGCTGGCTGGTGATGATTGTCTGACATTTGACATCTAGGAGCTTGTAGGCTTGTTGGCCACAGGTGTAACTGATCATGATGCACTTCCATCTGTGGGAGTGGAATTTTCCTCTGCATTGTTCCTTCAGTATGTGAGCATAGGCAGGGCAGCCGAAAGGGCAGGAAAAGGTGGGATCAATGCATCAGTGAAATAATGTTGGATAGGGGTTTTCTCCATGGAGTGTGGACATTGGACTTTGTGAAGTGATGTAGGCAGCTGTGGCCATGGAATCTGCCCAGAAGGACTTTTGGAGTTTGGACTCCTCCAGCATGGTATTTGCAATGAGGGATAGCATCTGGTTCATCTGCTCTGCTAACCTGTTTTGCTCTGAAATGTACAGAGCTCCATCTTTTTTGAGTTGCTCTTGGAAGGCCTCATTGATGTATTCCCCTCCTCCATTGCTCCAGATGAAATCCACATAAACATTGGAGAATTTCTCTTGTCTGACCTCTGTGCAGAAGAGTGTTTGGACATCGACTTTCCAGTGATTGTAGATCTGGAGGGCTTCCTTCTTGTGTTTCATGAAGTAAATCCAAGGAAAGTGGCAGAAGTCATCTATGATGATGATGATCCAGTACTTGTACCCTTCCCTAGATTGAGAAAATATCAGACCTCTGACATCTGTGTGGACTATTTGGAGTGCTTGGGTTGTGCAGGGTTCCTCTAGGAGTTTGAACAGGGGCTTTTTCATCTTTCTGAGGGCACAGGCCTCACAGAAGGATGGAGTTCTGGTGAGGATGTCAATCCCCCAGAGTTGTCACCACTTGACCATGTGTTCAATCCATGGTACAGAGATGTGTCCCATACATTGGTGGAGGAGGTTTATGTCCACCACAGCATGTGCCACTTCCTTTGGAGATTCCAGAATGATGTTTGCATGATATAGCCCCTGTTGGTGAGTTCCAGTGAGAACTGGAGTTCTTCCCTTTCAGACATAGCATGTGCTGGAACTAGCTGGGAAGACAGTAGGGAGTCCGGCAGTAGAGAAGCAGTTTATGGAGATGAGAGAAATCTGGAACTCCAGAATGAGTAGGATGTTGGTCAGTATGATTTTGTACTTCTTTCTGGAGATGGTGGAGAAGAGCACAACAGTTCCAATGTCAATGATGGAGGTGGTGGAGTTATCTCCAAAAGCAATGGGACAAGGGGCAACCAGCAGGGAGTAAGTCTGGAACCATGTGGGATGTAGCTCCAGAGTCAATGACTATGGCATTTCTCCCACTGGCCTTGGGTTCAGATGACAAGTAGGCAAGAACACATGCCATTAAAGACTTGTATACACCTTTAGTAACTATGTTTTCAATGTCCAGAGTTTTAGGGGTAACCTCCAGAGTGTCCTCCATCGCATTGGCTTTCTCCTTCTTTTTCTCCCATTTCTTTCCTCCTCCTCCTTTTCTCAGCTCGTTTTTCCAATGCTGATAGGCATAGCAGTCATCAGAGTTGTGTCCAGACTGTTGGTGGTGCTCACACCAGGCAGCAGAGTTGGATTGATGAGTGGAGGACTTGTTGGTGACTCTGAGGGCAGAGTCCAAGTGTCCAGAAGGGTTTAGGCACACCTCCTCCAAGGTGACCCAGGTTTCCATGGTGTCAAAAGTGAGTTTTCTGTCTTCAACAGTGTTGATGATGGAGGAGGTGAACATGTTCCATTCCAGAGTTTTCAGAAGGGAGTTTAAGAGCATGAATGTAAGGAGTCTGGTGTTTACCATGAACTTCATTCCAGCAAGGCAGGCTTCCAAAGTCTGGAGGATCGTGATGTGCTTGAAGATGGCAGAGCCTCTGGACCATGTGGAGTTGAACAACTGTTATAATATATAGAAGGCAGAGGCAAGGTTGGAAGCTTGGTGGATGGATAGGAGTGCATCAAAGAGGTCTTGTGCAGTGGTGTGCATTTCTGTCTTCAGTAGAAGGGCATTGCTGATGCTGTCCTGAATGATTCTGTGTGCTCTCTTGTTCTGCTCCATCCATTTCCGGACTTCTTCTGCTGTGGCTGTGCCAGAGATCATCTGAGTTCTAGATAAGGTAAGGGGGAATGGTTGAGGGACCAGGAATGCTGGGGGACGTGGCAGGAACAGGTACAGCAGTGGTGGTACCTGGGATACTGAGGGATGTGATTGGACAGGTGTCAGTTCCCAGGGCCACACCTAAGACTTTTTCCCTCCAAAGTTTCGCCATGATCCATAGTTTCCAGATTTGAAAGTTTGAGGGACCAATCAGAGTCAAACATGTGGGAGTGTCAGTGGAGGCTGTATTGGACAACATGGTAGAAGTCCCAAGGGTCTGGAGGTTGTCCAGATGTGTGCTGGGGGATTTCATGAGAGTTGAGTCATTCTGGAGAGGTTTCCTTCCACTAGTATGTGCTAACAGGGCTCATAACCTGACAAAAACTATAATAGGGCAGTGATTTCCCAGACTACTAGAGATTAGCTAGGAGTAGTAAATAGGTATAAAGTAAACTCACCTCAGCTGCTGCCTAAGAGGGGCAAAGAATGACTGAGGAATCCAAAGTGAAAACTAAGCGTATATATGTAGCAGAATGGGCAGAGAAGTGCTTGCTAATAATAATCAGGGAATAGGAACAGGAACAAGGAGGAGATGGAATTAAGTGATGTAAGGAAGTTATGGATCATTCATGGAGGCTTGGGAGTGATGACAAGAAAAGGATGATGAAGTGCAATAAGAGTCCACATGAGTCCATACAGAATCTGAGCGGACATTAAGACTCCAAGTGGTTCCGCCTGGCAGCAGAGCAGAGGTAGGAACTCCAACATTCTGGGAGTGTGGAGTTGGCATTCTGGTTCCGGAGTCCATTGTATTTTGTCAAACCATGGAGCACAGCTACCTTGAGTGAGCCAAAGATGATATCCATGCATCAATAAAAAAAACACAGGCACCAAGCAGGGTTTGAAAATCAGGATGGACCTTGAAAGAGGAAGTAGATATGAAGGCAACACATCTCTAGACATGGGAGGTCACTTGCATTCTGACATCCAACTGGATATTTCCAATGGTGACAAAGACAGGGTGCATCTCCAGCCCTCCTGTGTGTCTTGTCACAGGAGTTTTGTTGGATGCAAGAATAATGGGAATGATCATTGCACCCTCCATAAGTTGATCCTGGCAGATATTGAGAAGCAAGGAAAGTTGGTGCATGATACGTCAATATTTACCTGTATGTGATGTGCTTGGTTCCCAATAAAGAATTTGCTATACTCTCTCTCCATACCATGGATGACAACATGTGGGTTGAAAGTCATGTAGTTTGCGAAGATTGGCTTTGACAAAATATCCCCTACAACCTCTTTCCCATCATGCCAGATGAGGTTAATGGGGTGAGTAGTAGCACAATCCTGGATCTGAAGTGTTGTACACTGCCAAACAGGGCCACTAGGCAACATGTCAATCCACCCAAGTAGCTGTTCAGCAGAATCAGAAAATGGCTTTTCTCTCCTGTGAAACTGCAAGCCACTATTAATCAGTCATCCTTGGAGGAATAATCATGATACTTACCCATTTCAGTCTTAGAAATTCATTGATGGCCGTTTGTGTCAGATGTTTGGCAAGGAATTTGGCAAGTTTCCATTCCCCATTGTCTGCAAAAGGGTAATATACAACATGATCCTGACACCTCTTGTGTTGGTTGGCCTTCATCTTGTCAAACAATGTGGCCCCTTTGCCATATAGGTATCCCAAGGCTGCATGATATTGACCATGGATGTCCTCACTGGGATGCTTGTAAAAGGAGGGGGGATCGGATATGGGATATCTGTGCCCAGCAAGGTGCATGGCCTGTTATTCAGATGGCCTGCCAGCACTGCTGGAGATCATAATGCAGTATGACATTCTGGGAAGGTAAGTATTTCCCTGCATGAAACAGTATGGCAACATGGTCCATGAGGAATTGCCAAGAATAACTCATGCATGTTCTGAGGTAGATATGTTATTCATCACAATTCTTCAAGTTGAAGTTGCCACTGGCACTGGCAATGTGAGATGTTAGTAGTGCAACCAACCAAGACAAAGAATACACGAAGAAATCAACTAGTCTTTTGAACTCCACTTAAGCCTTCCTCTAACCTGTACTACAACACAATCAAACATTGATTTCAGTCTCTCATTATGGATCCACAAGCAGCCTCCCATGTTTCATGTTCTGTATCCCCTTCTATTGGTCCATGTAGTCCTAAAACCAACCAAACACCAGTATTTATTGATCAAGACATTCTTCAATCGCCTTCCCACAAGCGCCCTGATGACAACCACAATGTTCATGCATTCCTTCATCCAGGTGGGGGTTCACCTGGATCTGAGGCCTCAGAAAAGATGCACTCTGGCCTTCCCACCCCATCTACATCTTCCCCTCCACCAGTCCCTACCAGTCTATCTGAAGATGTGTTGATATGCAGAAAGTGCAGCCCTGAAGTCAGAGCTCATATGAAGACCAGGTTCCTGCCAACAGACATCAGATTTCCCCCCCTCCCCTAGAACTCCACTTCATTATGAAATCCCTAGGGCACTCTGCATACACGGAACTTGGGTTTGAGGATGTTGTAGAGGTTTGTAGTTTACCTATTCACATGCTACCCTTCTAACACAATGAGCATTCATAACAGGGGAGGCAAAAGTTCCAGCATAGTTTCAACCAACTTTCTGATATGGTGGTGGGCAAGGCTTATGAGGCCAAAATGGCCACCAAGATCTGCATCCTTAATTGTCTGTCTTTGATGCAGTCAGAGATTTATGCTCAGGAGAAACAAGTAGACTTCCTGCATGCAATCCAATGGGAGGACAACAAAAAGCTTTCTGCCACTGATGAGGAGCTGGATTTTATCAAGGGGGTGCTAGCTGATTGTGGTATCACCGCCAAAGACCACATGGCCTTCAAGCACACTGTATATTCTGACAACCTCATTTCATTGGCCATCACTGATATGCAATTGCATCAAATCTCTCTTGTGCTTGGGAAATGTACAGGGAACAATAGCAATGAGACTTCAGACTCAGAGTTATCCAACAAAGATGTGGCCAATGACCAGGCTTCAGACTCAGAATCACCTTATGGGGATGTGGCTGATGATTTGGAGTACAAAGATTAGATATAATTGGAGGTAAATCAGCACATGGCGCACAAAACATGTTGGGCTAACCCTACAACCCAGGCCAGGCCATTATGCACTTTGACCAAAAATATTCTGATACATGCTCTTACTACTTATGTACTTGGTCTCATTTTATCCATTTTGTTCCAAACTTTAGTTGACTGAACTGACTCCACTGTGTGAATATCAAGCTCTGTGGTGCTCCTTCACCTCTAACCCATTGACCAAGCTGACCAGCGTGCCCAAAAATCAACAATCCTACAACTGGCATCGCATAAGTATCAAGCCAGCTCATTCTACCAGAAGGCTTGTCTCACAATCCTGAAGATGCCTGCAAGGCCAGTACCAGGAAATATCATGGGTGGTGCAACATATTGTGGTGGTGATCTTCCACAAGACTCAAGATTTCATGCAGAACATCCTCATGCGTACATGCTGCTCCCTGCATCCCACATACATGACCATACTTGTACCACTGAACAATTCTATGATCCCATTCAGCCCCCACAAGCAGTTCCAGGACCATCAACCCAATGGTTCACCCAGAATCAAACATCCAGCACCTCCACATATCACTCAAGCAAGGTCATGGGTGAGGCGATGTTGTGGGGAGGTCCTCAAGAGCCCCCAGTCTATGATCTCATCAGATCAGCACATGGAGACAAATGTAGGGTATGACCCAGAGGAGGTGGGCTTATGGCAAGGAACAGACAAGTCCATGGGTTCATGGCATGCACCAGAAAATCCCAAACACCCCTCACAACAATATTTTACTACTGGAGCATGGACTTCCAACATCCCTTATGAATACCAGTATGGAAATTTACCCAAGCCTCCTATGGGGCACCCCCAGAATGTTGGGTCAGCATTTCTGCCACACAAAAATTGGATGGCATTGGCATACGACTCTGCCCAGGAGCAGATGAGGTTCAACTGGACCAGCCTGGGCCCTGTGCCACTGCCTGCAGCCCATGTGCCAACACCTCAGCACATCATTGCACTTCGTCCAGTTTGCAGCTGAGAAACAAAAATGACACAAGACCACAATACCAATGTTATTGAGGTGCATCATGACATGGCTACATACTATGCATATTCAGGATCACTAATTTGACCTACATGCTGTCACTATGACCAGAACCAGAATACCTAAGAGTCAGTCCACTGTCAGGGTGCCACCAACACCCACAGTCCTGGCTGCCCCATCTCCCCAGCAGGCCCAGCCAGCTGAAGACATGACTGATCCAGCACAACCAACAAACCCTCTACCCTCCAGCCCCCTCTATGTGAAAGTCAACAAAGGCCAACATGCTGTGATTCTCTGCAGGGTGAAAACAGCCATTCAACATATTATGCTGACAGAGGTGGCAGTGCCAGAAAACCTGAACCATCATCACAGTCCAATATGGTGGGCCATTGACACAGGAAAACAAGAAGTCCTTGGAGATTGTGAGTCATTCCACTGTATTCTCAAGGTTTTCACTGATAATCTCCAGGTGTGCCAATCAAGAAACTCCATCTCAGCTTGAAGATCACTGAAACAATGACCCACACCCAACCGGCTTTTCACACCCACACTGCCCATACTGTAGAAGGGGGATTTGCCTTATTGCCTCCCCTTCTCAGTGAGTCTGACAAGAAGGCCTATAAATGTGAGGCTGTCAAAAAGCTGGTAGATGGTAGTGTCAGATTCTTACACCACAAAGAAAAGGTAATAGTACTTTTATTGATCAAAATATATACAAAACTCCTAATCTTTATAGTCATCCAATGGAACAACTGAAATCTGCCACTTTGAGAACACAGAGATACTGAATTCAATCATCTATGTCATATGGAAAGACCTATGATGTGGCCACCTTGTCAACCAGACATGAATGGATACACTTTTTGCACAGGTCAGCAGAGTGTACAAGGTGGCACTCCTTGAGAACAAGGACAGCATCTACAACCAGCTAGCTCCCCATGCAGCTCAGTTCAGGGATGGGTACAACAATACAATTAACTTCCTCACAAACATTATTTGCCCAAACAGTATCCTACATGAGTGTTACCTCCTATTATGCTGGGTTCTCTTTGCTTGAGGAAATGCACAATGGGCTAACAAAGAACCTGATGATGATGATGACAGTTATTACTAGTAGATTAGATGGCATGTATCTACAGATAAGCTGATGTAACGTGAACTTTGGGAGATCTTGCAAGTTCCAACCATAACATAGGTACATGTACATATGTGGAAGTCATACTACCTAATGGCAGATCAAAACAGACTAATCCAAAGAAAACCCTGAAAACAGGTTTTCTGCAGCTTTGGCAAACTGTAGATGTACTGCTCAAATCAGCCAAATCATCACTCTCTTGGAGCAACAGCAATCCACTTGTCAAATTACTGCTTATACTGATCTAAACCACTCTCCCATCAGTTGAGTTTGCTCTAAACTCTGTCCTGACCTCCAGAAGTCCACTGGTGGACATCCTTCTCTTGTCACTTCAACCAATATGTGTTATGCCATTCAATTTATCAGTACTGGCAAGGCTGAAAATGCTGTCCAAGTGACCAAAGCACTTCAGGACATCAAGAACCATCCTATCTCCTCTCAGACAGTATGCTGTCACCTCATGGGGCTATATGACTTGGGAGGGTACTGGAGTGGCATGCAAGATCGATGGTAGGATGGATTCTGACCTTTATGTGCAGATTTTGGAGGATGAGCTGCAGCAATCACTGGAGTATTTCAACAAATCTCCAGAGGATATTCTCTTCCAGCAATATAATGACCCCAAGCACACAAGCAGGAAGGCTAAAAACTGGTTTGAAGACCATGATTATGAAGTAATTGTATGGCCTGCTCACCCTCCAGACCTTAATCTCATAGAACATCTATGGTTTATTCTCAAAAGAAGGCTGGCAGAGTATCCTGAACCACCAAAGTGGATTACAGAGCTTTGGGAGAGAGTGGAAAGGGAATGGGAGAGGATTGAGGCTGCTACTTGTCAGGAACTTATTCAAAGCATGCCTAGGAGGGTCCAGGAGGTGCTGGAAGCAAAAGGAGGATACACTTCTTATTGATACCCAATACCCTTAATATCAGCAACAAAACTATTGCAATGAGTACCCTTCATTAATTTGTGAATATCAATATATTTTTGGAAAGCCCTGATCAAGAGCTTTTTAATAATATCTGGGTTCATGGGTCTATGCTCCATGGTTCTCTAGATATAAGCCAAACAATAAAAACTTGCACAACATTGCAACACTTTTGTTGGCCACTGTATATACCAATCAAGCAGTAAGCATTACTTACATTCAGGACTTGGTTTCTAAAAACAAAACAAAAAACAAAGCAAAATGGGGTGTCTCCAGAGAATCTCCAAAAGCAAATCCAGCAATCTCTGGTTGGTTTCAGAGACTCTCTGGAGATGCTCCCCCAGTAACTTAGAACTTCTGCCCTTACTTGATCAACCTAAGGCAACCATGTTGAAAACCCATCAATGCGTAAGCCATCATTGATGGCATGATAGATGTTATGTTGGCCCACACAGGTAAACGTACAACATTAACGCCAAAGATGAAATACAGCGAGTGCTCGTACAGTGGCAGTCAAAAGACGACAGCATGATATATCACCTATCAAGACATTGCTATTCCGCCATCGACGGAGATCTAGAGTGGGTCCGTTGAGTATTCCGTTTTGAGACAGCGAAACGGAACAGAAATCGAAACCTACAGTTTGCCCTGGGCACAACAAGTCAGCGACTGTCCAAGTGAACGAAAAGAAAAGGTCAAGTACCGGTTATGAAATGAGCTTCCTTGGAGACCAGATAGCTTACAATACTCGCGACGTCCTCCGGCTGCCCGACGTGCTTAATGGGGCGCCCCTCGATGCGCTACAGGTGATGCGAGAACGTTAAAGTGGTGAACCGCGTGGGATGAACAACCTACATTCATGACCCACGCACTGTATTCTTCATCAGAAGACAGAAACTTTCCATCAGCATCTACCATGCCTGCCGCTATGTAAAGGTCAGTAAATGTGGCGCATCGACTTGTACAAACTCTTACCCATGGGTGTTACTATGAGACCGGGTGCGTAGGCGTTAACAGTGATACCGTAACGCCCGAGTTCCAGCGCTTAATCAATCGAGCAATTGAGAACAAATAGGATGACATGACGGATGTGAGTCCCCACCAGCTACTTGTGTCAGGCCCTTGACAGCAAACTTGCTTGCACAATACGCAGAGAGCAGCGGATAGCCCTGCTTTCCCGCAAGTGAACTGGCACCAATGATTCTGCCTCCACGACCTTGCTTGACCATCTGCTCCGCAGCATATTTGTAGCATAGGAAAGGGCCACGAGTGTTTATATTCATGACGCGATCCCAGTCCGCTAGTTGGGCTGTGTAATAATTTTCTGAGAATGCATCACAAAGAAGCGGGACAGAGTTACTTACTTGACACCAAGGTCGATATTTGGACTACTCCCGCATTAGCTATCATCTGTCAAGGTGGTGGTTAGTGCCAACATTATCACGGGTCTAGTATGCCAATAATCACAACGTCCAAACCTCCGAGTTTGGTGGAAACTTCTTTCACCATCTCTTTAACCTGCTCCTCGACAGTGACGTCTGCAGGGAGCACTATTGCCTTGCGGCCACTCTTGTCAACGTCATGGGCGACTTCGCGCAGCCGGTGGGATTTAGATGGGATGTCATTGAGTGCAATGTCATAACCATCCTGGGCAAGACGGAGCGCAATAGCGCGTCCAAGACCTTGGGCGGATCCAGTGACGAGCGCAATGCCCTTGGAGATAGACATGACGATGTTAAGTTTGGTTTGAGTGGAAGCGAGCACATCAATCAGCTGGCCACTGCGGGTTACTTATAGTCTCAGCGCTACGAGTACATCAAAAGAAGAGCACCCATAACTTAAAGGGGAGGCGAGCAGCGCTCACTACGTTTCAAGTCCAAGATTCACAGAAGACCCTGTCCCATTGTTAGATTGACGCAAGATTGCGAACTAGTGCGCTTGGTTTGCAGAGTGCAGGCAGCTGCTAACCATCGTGATGTTCAACCATAACGTCACCAGTAACCAAAATGCAAGACACGCGAACCTGAAAGTCGAATATTACGAGGAAGGATCTATCTCCACACCAGGCGACCCGATTTTGGGATACGACGCGCGGTATGAGGCAAGTCTCTGGACTATCAACGCGAAGGATGAGGGAACTTGATCCCTCAAGGCCTCAGCGAAAGGTGAACCAACTTCCGGGCATGAAACCTTTCCGAGTTTGGCAGTGTAGTCAAACTTTGTGCTCACTGTTTGCCCGGCATCCGAATCGATGCGGGCAGGTAACCTTATTTAACATTGCAGGTGCCTTTTACAATGTCATGTAAAGCCATGGCACGCTTTCCGCTGGCCTTCGATGAGGGATTTCGACATTTCAAGGACATTTACAGGTAGTTTTAAAGAACAACGATCTCAAATTTTGTTTCTACATTTTCATGGCCATAACATCCCCAAAGGGTGCTGAAAACTTCAAAAAATTGATATTTTATATAATCTATGAGTGCCCTCGAAATGGTATTACATTGATGTCCTAGATTATGTAGTAACCTCCACTGCAATTAGTGACACTGCCACCAACCATCAGAAACTGAATCACAAACGTGTCGTCCTCAAACTTCACCAGACGCCCACCAAACGCCTTTCGTCTTCCACAGTAGCCAAAATGCAAGGAACCCCCCGACAACGTACATTATGATACGTGTCTGACGGACCCCGCCTGCGCCCGACAGACCGAAAGCTTGCGCAGCACGGCGTGATGAATGAGAAAGCTGAGAAGAGAAGCTAGAGAATGTGTTGTTCTGTGTGACGCCATGAGACCGGATAATGAACCAGTAGCGCCGCTAGGACGTACGCTGTCGTCTAAGGTCAGGTTCTGACGCTCCGCGTCGTCGTAGATGTCTGTGGTAATCTACATGGTGGATATCAGCCAGAGTTCCGTCGCTTGGCAATGGAATGCATACGCCTCGTAGTGTTCTGATCTTTGAATGGAGCTCGTCAAGCCGTTGGTCGTTCTGCGACTCGTAGGTCGCTTCTGTTGATAGCGACGATGACATGGGTGGAGGGAAAGTGCGTGGGAAAATCCATACCGCTGGACTTTAAACTATGGATGCACCTAGTTTATTGGGGGAGCTTTGCAGCTTTTTCATACCAACACCCTGCTAGCCCGAAGAACCCCAAGTTCAACTACAACCACTCTCGAGCATATCATCGTTGGACCAATGCAGATTAGGCCTTTTGTGAACAAGTGTGTTGCGATTTGACGTCCCCTGCGCCATCATCGCGAACCCCACGCAGAAGCCTCGGCTGATTGCAAACTCCGGATCCTCAAAACAGGCTGGAGCATTAATACATCGTGACTAACACTCTTCTGGTATTGTCTACACTGAAGAGCAGTCACATCCTGAAGGCAAGTCGCAGACATGACTTCCTCACCTGGCCTATGCCTGGGCATTTATCGCAATGTCGTGAAATCCAAATCCAAAGACTTTAGGTTCAAGTTATTGTTTAGGTCAGGGTGCATGCTGAGGGGCCTCGGACCGACTCCTATCCGTAGATCCGTGCATTGTATGTTACGTTGTTTCGGTTCCACAGCAGAACTTGTTCATATTATGAAATTCGGTCAAGTGATGGTGCCCCTTTGCCTAGTACTTCGTCTAAGAAGCGGGCCACTACTTACCAAGGGAAGTACCCACCTGACCCGGCTAATATGCGAACGTGCGAGGTACCATCTACGCGAGAGCGCTCTACGTAACAGTGGAGGTTCTCAAGAAGCCATAATTGGGCGTCTTCAAGTCGCAGTCAAGCGTTCCACACAGGTGAAGAGCCTGTGAATAGTTGGCGCTAGAACGTCGAATCAGTGCCAGAAGTGGAAACCGCCTTTGAGTCCAAGCTTCTTGTTCGAGGCAGTGACCTTGCAAGTTCGAACCCACTGCGAGTCGTGTGTTGACCGGGGCCCAAGTTGCGCACTCGGTTACTGTGATGCAGTGAGCACAGTGCTGTGGCTTAGAAGTTTGACTACACTGCCAGACTCGGAAAGGTTTCACGCCCGGAAGTTGGTTCACCTTTCGATGAGGCCTTGAGGGATCAAGTTCCCTCATCCTTCGCGTTGGTAGTCCAGAGACTTGCGTCGTACCCCAAATTCGATGCCAACCCTTCTGGCCCACAGTACGACGGCTACAGACTGCGAGAGAATATTTTAAAGACCGAATAACCAACATCGACGTGTACGTACACAGCATATGGATAACAGGCACGCCGTTAAATACAAATATCTTCGGGTGGGGACCGCAATCCAATCGATTCTCAACTACCCCACTCCTTCAAACACCTGCGCCACAGGTTCGGACCCGACGGACTCACTGGCAAGTATGACTGACACCGAGCGCGACCCTCTACTTCCGAAAGCCACCACGGAGGGTGACTCGGATTACCATGCTCAAGGTCCCCATGATATCTCTCCCGCTACTCGATACAGCATTCTCGCTGCTCTGTGCATCGCCAATTTTCTCGCTGTGAGCCCGCAGTCTTGCCCAGTTTTTGCATCAGCATCAACACAACTAACCATTTTCCGATTCCGAAGGGTTTGAATTGTGTGTCCTCCTCGTACTCGTTGTCATCGTCGAAATAACCAACATGCACCCTGCAGTAACCATGGTGGCAACCCGTATGATCCTTGTCCACTTCCAAGGCGTACCACACGGCTGACGACTGATCCATAGTGTTGCCCTCAATCACATCGGAATTCAAAGAGTCAAACCAGGCCAGCTGGCTTGGCACCGCGTAGGTCTTGATTTGTAATCTGCTGATCTAAATTTGCAACTCGTCTACTAGATATTTATTCTCAACTTGCACTTTCACTCCTCTCTATGGCCGACTATGTACCATTCTAGGCCGACGAGCTGCCTGCCAAACTGCCTTGCTCGCTACGACTCTGGGCACTTTCCTATGTGGCATTTCCACAGGCATCGTTGATCTGATTGTGGCCCGATTCGTACGTTACCTTTTGATTATCCTTGTTGTCTTGGTCAAGACTTGGATGGTACTTTAGTTGGCGGGCATTGGGGGCGGGGCGATATTGTTGCTTGCCATGTAAGCGCATTTGCCTCGGTACTCCATGATGACTTGCTAAATCAGCAAATTTCAGGATCATCATTGCTGATCTGTACACCGTACGAGTAAGTATTCCGAGGTTGTCTCCGCAACTAGTCATTCATGGTCCCACAGAACAGAGGATTACCCCAAGCGTTTAACAGTATCATTCTAGGGGTGAGCACTATTTTGCATTACATGCCTCCACTCTCCTGAAGTCCTTGCAGCTTGGATCAGGCTTGGGAGGACCTGTTGGGGGTATATTGAATGATTTGTACGTTGCTGCATCGGTTCGCTCGACGAGCCAGGCTCATATCCCTGCATAATGGAGGTTTGGATGGCGAGTGGCATTTCTGTGCCAGGTGCCTCTCTTCGGTCTCGTGATGGTTCTCGTATCGAGATCACTACGATACGTAACACCAGTGAGTATCTCAACTCTAACCGCGTAATGACGTGTGTGGGAACATCTCTCGTAGGGGCAAGGCCAGAATGCAAAGGAGATGCTAAAAAGGATCGATTTTGCAGGATGCATTGCTCTTTTTTTCATGGTAGGTGTCTCGTCCCTCAGGTCATTCGATATGGTATTAACGAGTACGCAGCTCGCATCCTCATTAATATGGCTGAGCAAGAAATACAATGAAGATCTTCTGGTCAGTTACATCACGTAGTGGATTTTTCCATGGCGTTCATAGATCGATACCAGTGGGCAGATATCCAAGTCATCATTCCGTTGGCAACTTCTGTTGTCTCCTTGGCAATCTTCCTTGTGATCGAACTTTGGGTGGCTTCTGAGCCCATCCTACCAGCTTCTCTTTTCAAAGAGCAAGTGCCCGTCCTCGTGGCCTTCAGCAACTTCTTCGTATCTCTCTGCAACTTCTCGGTCATGTACTTTTTCCCGCTGTGGTTCCAAACAGTGCCTTTGGACAGTGCAGCAATAGCAGGTATATTATCAGCGGTCCACGAGACCACCCAGGGCTAAAGGATTACTGTCTTTCAACCTTGCAGGTCTCCATTTGTTGCCAGATAGCATTTCGATGGCGGTAGGCTCCTTCTTCGCAGGGCATGTACCTTTTTGTTCGTACTTCCTCGACGATTTAAAATCGCTGATCGTTGCCACCTCAGATGGCTGATGCACCGAACTGGAAGATACAAGGCTATCAACGTCATCTTCGGTATCTTCCCGCTCTGCGGTCTCATTCCTATCATTTTCATGACAGAAGACTCCAGTTTCATCCACAAGTGGTTTAGCATCGTGCCTGTTGGCTTTGGGAATGCAGTCGTATTTCAGACGGTACTAAGTACGAGAACTGTCATATCTACCTTCCTACTCACTCACACAGCTGCTTCTTTTAGTGTCCTTGCAAGCACATCTGTCCGGTGAGATACGACGTCTTTTTCCGGCGTCACTTGACTGAACGCTGCGCAGAATCATCCATGGCATTCGGGACAGCGTTCGGACAACTCTTCAGGGGTCTCGGTAAGCAATTGTCATAACTAGCAGTCACGACGTCACCAACATACCATACTCCAAAGGACAAACATCCGGCGTAGCAATTTCTTCTGCCGTGTTCCAATCCCGACTTGCCTCCGAACTTCGTGAACGCATCCATGGCCCCAACGCTGCTCAGGTCAGTATCCGCATCCCATGCATCCCAGTGTCATGCCAGCTGACCTTGCGTATTCCAGGTGATCATGGACATCCGGCACTCACTCAGTCTGGTTACGTCTCTCCCACCCGACTTGCAGCGCGCTGCGAGGGATTCGTATGCGGCTAGTTTACGCACCGTCTTCATTCTGGCTGCGTGCTCGACCCTCACTGCTTACATCGTTCGCTTACCGGTGAGTTTTCAGTTTTGACAGGTGCTCTCGCCGTTCTAGAGGCCCTTGTCTTGTAGATTCCAGAGAAGGAGATGGAGGATCATAAGGCTCCCATGAGACAGACCGAGCGCGATGCAGAGTTGGATGGAGAAGTGAACGGGAGGCGTTGAAGCTTTGGAGCACAATTGTAGAAGACACACCATGTCACCCGTCGCCGTTCTGAACTTTCCTGCTGACGTCGAATCTTTTGTCTCGGATAAAGCAATTCATTACCACCATACACATGTCTGTAAACATACTGGGATTGATCATGTATCTCATACCTGCATATCTTTTGAGGTTGTTTCTGCATGGTCGTAGTTGATGAGTCGCAGGTTTGGCCAACTTGGTGTCGACCCACGAACAGCATCGTCACGTGGTACGAGGAAGAGTTCTATGATACATCCGAAGACCATGAAGATGGCACGGCGACGTACCAACACATACGTCAATGCATGAAACAGCATGAGAATCATGACCTTGGCGTCGGCAGGTCCAGCCTGCATAACAAAGCCTCGACACATCCAACAGCCACCACCACCACCACCACCACCATCCAAGACCTAAAACCCGCCGCCCATGAACCCAACCATCTCGATGAGCTCTCCAACGTCAGCTTGTCCTGTCTGGCTCCTTCCCTCCCGCTTGGCACGCCTTGCAGCTTTGAAATCTGAACCGCCGATTCTGGACCCGGCGGTCACCTTTTGGCGGGGCCGGATCAAGCCTGCGTCGTCCTCGTCTCCTTGGGCACGCCTCGAGGAGGTAGACATGGGCGCTGGGAGGGGCGGGACGGGGGGCAGGGCGCCAGTATGATACGTGTGCTTCGACTTGTGAGGGTGTGGCGAGCGTACGTGCACCGAGGTGCTCAGCGTAACCGTCCGCACGCCCTCGTCCGAGCTGATCGAAAAAGCGATCGACGAGCGCGCATCGTCAGCGCGCGCGTGCGTCGAGCGGGAGCGGGCGTGGGTGGAGGGACGACCGCGCGGGGTCTTGGAGACTGCGGTGCGGGGGGTCCGCGGGCTGCGTGGGGAGGAGGGGAAGACCGCGTCGAAAGGGACTTCGTCGCCGAGTTTGCGGCGGAGGCGCTCGATCTTTGTGCGGCGCTGAGAGCTTTCGGAGGGGGCGTCTGAGTTGGAGGACCATGATACCGCTGAGGGGGCGTTCGATACGATCGAAGGGGCTGTGGAGAGGACGGAACCTCGCCGTGTTGGGGCGCGATGATAAGCAGGGTTCCAGGTGGGCGACGACGAATCCACGGCGACACCGCCGCAGAGCTTGAGCAGAGGTGGGAGGTGTGTAGGCTTACGTTTGCGCCACAACGATTCAGCGTCTGCGTTTTGCACGAGACAGGCAGTGGTCGTGGTGTTTGTTGTCGTTCGTGTGAGCTCAGGAAGACCGGAGGAGGTGGACGGCCGGGAGGCTAAATGACAATGAATCTCTGTGAGGTGTGGATGGGATTGTACGTACAGAAGGCAGTGTCTGGGTCTTCGTCCATGAAGCGGGGCACATCACCCAAGATCTGACTGAGCTTCTTCGAGGATCGGACGATGGCGCTACGTTCGTGTGATGAGAGGGTGTTTGAAGTCGGTGGGGGAGGGGGAAATGCGATTGCAGGAGGGTACGACGAAGTCATAGTACTTGGGTGTTTGATATTAGGGGGAAGGGGATATGCTTGGATGGATAGACGCGGCATGATTGCTTACTGGTGCCTGACCAGGGGAGTGTTACAGAGAGATATACACAGAGTCCTTGACTCTGGGGAAGTGCTAGAGAGTAGGGCGGAGGGACGCCAGGACCCAGCGACTTTAAGGGATGAAAGGAATGAACACGGGGAAAGTGCGCAGGTATACATACCTCTCTTGAAACAAAAGGACTCCCAAAACGCGATCAAGGAGATGTGACCCACAGAACTGACAGAAGATGGGACACGTAACCGCTGCTGGCATTAATACTCGCAGCACCAACCGTACCTATGGTGCCCACAATACCACCTCTGTGCGCCGCTTCACCCGATGTGAGCCGTGCAATTGTGTACTTGTCCTCGCACAGCTCCTCTTGAGGACGCTTTGTCTATTGTCTTTCTCCCATCGGCGGGCACCCAAAAGGGCGGAAAGCGAGGCGTCTCGTCAAGACAATAAGACTTGAGTAACTTGGGATGAAAGGGAACGCCATAACGGTATGGGCGCTTGCCGCTGACCTCAAATGTCGTCGTTTCTTATCTGTACTGCAACTGGCACACCTGCCTCAAGCCAATTGTCCGGTTTGACGGCAAAGCTTTCGTAACCAGCTCCCTTGACTCTTGAGTGGACTTTTCATCCAGTGGTACTTGGCCGTTGCCATAACGTTAACCGTAACACAGCGAGACTTTGCGCGAGAGAACATGTCAATTACGTGGACGCTTTTGAGTTCGCTCAGCAACAAGGCTCGATCGTCTCACTGTGCAGCAATCACACAAACTGGCCGTCTCCTCCTTTACTCCGGTGAATTCCGTCCCCGCGTTCCAGTAGACGGTTCCCTCCACGTCTTTGATCTGGAAGCAGCGTCCGCCACAGTCGAGAAAGCAGACCTCGAGAAGAATAACTCTTCGTGGCACGTTCTCACTGCCAACGCAGCATCGACCTCGACCTCACCAGGACTCAGGGTCGGTGCAGGTGCAGTCTTCGATCCCAAATCCGACAGCCTTTACGTCTGGGGAGGTCGAGGAGGTGTTGACATGGCACCTCTCGATCGGTACCAATCGGGGATCTGGAAAGCCCACGTCCGTCTGGACGAACCCGCTTGGGAGCGGGTACAATGCGTCAACGAAGAAGGGGACGAAGCACCTGAGCCAAGAAGCTTTCATGCGTCGGCGTTAGCTGGGGTATCTATATCTCATCACCCCATAAATGTTCCTAATCCTGGGCGCTTACGACAGTTACGTTAGGGAAAAATCTACGTTCATGCGGGCTGTCCCGCTTCTGGGAGACTCGCCACTTTGCATGCCTATGATTTAAGCGCCAATGAGTGGCAGAAACGTGCGGACGCACCAGCTGAGCCTCGTGGAGGGACAGCAATAGCAGCAGTCACACTGCCCTGTGAGAACTTGGCCGAACGCGAACAGGTCATCATTCGATTCGGAGGTTCGACGTCTTTTCCTTGCGATGCCTACATCCTTGACGTTATCCACGCCCACATTCGCAGGATTCGCGGGATACCAGCTTCCGAGGGTAAATGAGGGGGCAGCACTCCCTCTCGATATCTACACGCCGAGCACCAACACGTGGGCAACAGTCTTCCCAGCTGCCGACCCAGAAAGTGGGTTCCCAGGTCCCCGTTCAGTGCACGGCCTCGTCCCCTTCACGTCGCCAGTGTCCCCGGGATCTAAGACAGTCCCAGTCGCACTCCTGCATCATGGCGAACACGATGCATCCGATCTCGGACATGCAGGTGCTGGTCAGTTCTGGGACGACGCGTGGCTGCTGCTAGCAACTCACGGCGCGTCAGACTTGCAGTGGAAGAAGTTGCGAGTAGTTGGTAAGTGTAACATCGATAAGCTCCAAGTATTACATGCCCCTGAATTATAACTAGGAACCCAAAAACCAGAACCTCGGGGTTGGTTCCCGTCTGCGTCCTATGTTAGTGAAGGCAGAACTCGAGTTGTACTTAGTGGGGGACTGCTTTCTTCCAATGAACGCAGTGGAGAGGTGTGGGTTGGAGATGTGGAGCTTTGAGTACCTAAATTATAGCCCGAATGAGATGACCTTCACCACACATCTGGCCCCGTCATCACCAAGGAAGGGTCGGAACTGTATGATTTGTGCTTTTCCAATGCTACGGAACATAGAACACGGAATGTATGCCACACCCACGTACAACAAATAAATATGTACCGTTCTGACAGGAACATGCACAGATACAGGAATTACAGCGCGCAGATCGCACAATCATAGGAACGACATAAACAATATCCAGGTTTCAATGCCGTGAAAACGAGGTCCAGCTATAACAACTACAACTGAAGGAGGGCAATAACAAAGGGTATAAATCATATCAACATCCAATCGGGCTCAATGCGGGAAAGAATGTTTTCTCAAGGTGATATTGCGAGTGCTTCTTTTTGATGACGACGGGCGCAGAGGGAAGGCAACGGTGTTTCTCCAGAAGGGTCTACCGCTTTTCGAGATCACTGACATAGTTCCCCGATCCATACCCACCGCTTTGTCTCTTACCTCCGCCATCGCCATCGCCATCTCCATAAGCCCCAATATAATCACATTCACCATCTTCGTCATCTGGTGTCGGTGGATCGGGGTTGATAACCGACAACCGCCTCGTGGGTCCCTTGGGGGGAAGAGCGGGCACAGGAGATGGCCGGCGCAGCGCCAGCGAACTCGTATCTGCCAGAAACAAATCGTTTCCAGTGCCACTCGGAGAACGAGCCTGCTGTCTCCGGAATGCAGCGGCAGAGATCGTGCGAGGCGCACCACCTTGAGCACCTCCGCTACCGAGAGAGGATGTCGATTTGGCCATCAGCGGGGAAGAGAATGGAGGAGCGTGGCGTGGATATTCAGGTGGTGAGCGATGTGTTGGTGTTTTGATTCCTGAATTGTCGCTCCGGCTTGGGATAACATCGAGGTGGGTAGGACGAGGTGAGGGGCTTGGGTGATGGGGCGAGGCCCCATGAGGGCCAAAATCGGTATTAGGAGGGAATGGACGTCCGTCCAGAGAGGGGGACGGTGGAGACTGACCACGTGTGGGTGTTGCTTGGGGATGAGGCGAAACTGAGCGACTTGCGAAAGGTGCATTTGGCGGAGCGAGTGGGGAAGGTGGACCCGAGTCGTACGTTAATTGGCTGCGTGGATAGGGTGTTTGGATTATTGGAAGTTGAGGTTGATAAGGGGTTACATGAGCGTGGGGGACGTAACCAGGAGGGCCGCGTGCCGGAGGCGGCCCAAGAGGTGGAACGTAGTTGCTGGTTGGAGAATTGGCACTGAACGCTAGCGCATCTAACTCGCGGGAGACTTCTCGTGCAGCAGCAACGTTACGCGCGCGGTCATCTGCAGATTCGTCCGTCTGTGATTCATCATCAGCCAAGGTAGTGTCGCTCGTCGGGTCGCCATGTGGGGATGCTGGCCTGTTCGGCGTGTCGACATTTGTATCCACAGACGGGGGTGGTACACGTGGTATACGCCGTTGGCTTTTTGCTCGTGATGGAGGTTCCATGGTGGATGCCGCGTTGTTTATGGATCTTGTAGCAGAACTTGATCCTTGAATTGGCGCCGATGTCGAGCTGGGTCTCTGCATATTATCCGTGGTTGGACTTGATTGCTTTGTATCGATCAGATTTCGCACACTCGCCCCATCCTCCTTTCCACTCTCCGACAAGGACCCCTCGCCCCCAGAATTGAGGTTATTGTCGGCATGCTCGGTCGCTTCGTCTTCAGAGCGATCATCACGATCGTACGCTAATCCGTCCTCTTCTTCCCCATCCGGCTCCGAGGAAGTAATACGTCGCTGTGAAGGCATACGCTGGCTCGACGATGCCGGACGATCAGAATGAGCACCATCCTCACCCTGACCCATTCCATCATCCCAGGCCCTGACCGCGGCCGGCGCTGCGCCAGGTGGAAGGCTTGGAGGAGAAGTACTGCGTCTCACGTTTCTTCTGGGCCACAGACCTTCCGTAGGTGTAGAGGCGTTCCCGTTTGGTCCGTGAATCTCACTCTGGACTGCAGGTGCGAGAGGCTCATATTTGGGAGCTGGTTCGTCGTGTGTGTGACCGAGTGAGATTGCTTCTTCCAGAGTCATTCCTCGGTGGGATTGCGAGAGAGCATCTGCGATGGATGCCATTAATGATTGATCTTCGTCCGTCCTTCCCGTTCCATCTCTGAGTCGAGCAGAGAGGGAGAGTGGCCGAGCGGAATCTGTTATTGGGGCGGGATTGCGCTCACGGGTAGGGAGAGATGAGAACTGGGCAGCGGTATTTACTTCTGAAAATTGGACCCCGAGCTCGTCTGCGGACGAACGCCTATTCTGTAAAAGGTGGTATGTCAATACCATTTCTTTGGAGTCGTTGCAATGAAACAGCAAGTTAACAGGGCACAATGGTAAGGGTACATACCGGAGGCTGGGACACAGATTGGGTATTGTACGCATTGACATTCAGGGTCAGTTCGCTGCCTAATGATGGTGTGGGAAGGTATGAAATATCAAAAGAGCGTTGTGGCGCTTGCTGGTTCGAGGGAGGCAACGTTTGAGACTGTAGGTTTCCGGTCGAAGCGTAAGCACGTCCAGAGGGACTACCAGAGAAGGCAACCTGCGAGACGGCACGTTGTGTCTCAACAACTAAGTCGCCTACACGACTGTGCGCGTTATAATACGCACGCGGAAGGCCAGGCTGCGTGACATCCTCGGGAATGAACTTTACAAAAAATGACAAACGAGAGACAGTCAGATTGGGTCATACTAGTAATATAGCGCAAGATCGAAACTCACCTGTACTATATGTTTGCCCATGTCTCCGACAATCTGTGTGCTTTCCATAAGCAATCTGGACGAAGGTACCCAGGTAGGAAGTTTACGAACAGCGCCCTTCTCACAACATTCTACTAGACCCCCGAGTTTGAGAGTCATCCAATTCTTGGCACATTTCCTCTTGAAATCGCTCAACCCGGCTTCGTCGCGGACAATGTCACCATCTATCGTGCGCATCTCTTCACGTAGCTTGTTAAGAATCTCGGTTTGCGATCCAAGGTTCTTATTCTCAGGGTTCATCCTATGGAGCTTCTTTTCTGCTGACTCTGCAGACGCGCCAATACGCCTACGCCGGCGACGAAGTTCATCCAGTGCTTCTTCATGCGTACGCACCGCTTTCATGTTGTCGCGCATAGTGTGGTGAAGGGATGCATAGGTGGACAATGCAGCTGTAAAATGAGCTAGGACGGCCGTTGACGCAGTGAGTATGTCCTATAGTCCGGTTGGTTGAGTGGGTGGGTGCACTTCTGACTCGAATCTGGTTAGACGCACTCCGAGATCATCGCCCTCTCCTTGACCCCAAACCCTAAGAGCCTCTGAGGATTTGTTGAGATCGACACTGAGCCTTTGTAGCCTACGCAATGAAGAAGTCAGTGGAGCGAAGCGCGTTCACGCTCACCACCACGCACGACACGAGGACCATCTTTTCTGCGGTAATAAGGTCTTGTAGCGGTCGGAGATCAGAATTTCCGGCCAACGCAGGGATTGTTGTGTTGTGGGCGATCTTTGTTGCTGCAGACTTGAACATTGTTAACGCCGACCACGGTTATGTTTGGTGGGTGATCTTGTTCAGTCGTGGATGTAGTGGAGCAACCTTGTGAATACTGCGTGAAGTGGCAGTGGAAACGTTTCAGGCAAATCAAGTAGATTCGAACTGAATTGCTACTCCAAATAAGCGAGCTGGCCCAGGAGTGATGAAAGCTGCACCCTCGTTGCAATTGCCAGATGAAGCTTATGATGAAGAGTCAACCGCCTCCTTGTACTACAATTCTGACGCTCAGAAACACTGGAGCACGACAGCCGTATCAATATTCTTCTGGAGGCGCGGACCAGGTAGTGCTCTGGACATCGGCTGGCCGCTAACTTTTTACATTCTGGATGTTTCGGGTGAGTCGTGTCCACAATGCTGAGACAATGCGTCGCCTCATGTCGCGAACAAAACACGCATGGAACATCGAGGGTGCGTTTATTCCATATTATGCTGCACACCTGCTCATGCACGTTGATAATCCGAGCCAACTGTCGCAGAGAACACTTCCTTCTCGCGCGTAGTGGTTCTAGCGTCCAATGAAGGATCCTCACCCTGTAGGCCTTGCGCTGATAACTCTCACTTGCCTGATTACACATCGGACACAGACGGATCGGTCGGGCTGACAAATTGGGAACAAACCCGAAAACACATTACACCTGGGTTATCAAAAATGTAGTATGACATATTTATTAGCAGATTAAAAATATGTTTAATGAATTGTTTGCTGTACAAATGTGAACACAAAGTCTAAATATTTGCTGTGTACTTTCCCAAAATATCCATGTATGGATATGCTTTTCGTACATTTGCATCATCATATTTAATGTTATCCATCGAAATGTTATCTCATAATATTTTAATACATATTTTGACTCTGTTGATGAACAATTTTGGAAT
>KN825233.1:0-25427 GCA_000827395.1 Paxillus rubicundulus Ve08.2h10 | reverse complement strand
AGCCATCACACTCGGTGAAAGATTTCAAAAACTACTTATATTGTTGCGCAAACTCCTCACACAAGGCTTATATAATATTTCCTTTTTTAGTAAATGTGAGGGGTCGTGAGCGACGCCAACTTTGACAGTCCCTAATGAGGCCTGATTGCCAGGGTGTTGGGAGTCGTGGCAGAATGTGGACAGGTATTAATTTAATTTAATTTGTAATTGCGTACTGCAACCAATAATTATTGGTCTGAATACTTGCTTCAAAGGAACGGCTTAAATGGGCCAAGTTTACGCAATAGGAGGGGGAGACGAGGGAGACGAAAATACGCTACAACTAGCGAGATGGGCGGAGTAGGTCAGAACGGGAATGAGCAAAGTATGCTATACGGCACGTACCTAGCGAGATGGCGGGGCAGGTGGCGAAGCTACACCCAGTGCCGCCACCTCACTAAGTCTGCAGCAACCGGAAACGGAGGCAGGTGACTCCTTGGATGACGCATGGAGCGTGTTGAGCCACAAGTGGCTTTGGACAACCAGATGCGGCTGTAGACCTCAATGGGGGTGACATATAGAAATATAATGGCAGGGATGCACTATTCATCATATCGAAACAACCACAGAACTTGAACAAAGTTGAAAAATTCCTAGCAGACCACCTTGTTACAACTCAAGGTCCTAGACATCGATCCATTCCCCATCCACCAGGCGTACAGCTATCCCATAAAACTCCACAAAGTTGAGGTCAGGGATATCATTGAGTTGTTCCTGGATCGTGTGCCGAACATCAATTGATGGTACTCCTACATCTAGGTGAGGTCCCCAGGCTTTAAGCGTGAGCGATCGTAGGCCTCCAAGAACGCGGATGCCATCGCAAACCATGCGAACCACCTACATACTCAGTAAGGATTGTATCATACTCAGGCCGACAAACTCACGGTCATGGGCGTTATGCCAGGGCCGCGCCATAGTTCTTCCAGCGTAAGCGAGCAAAGGAGTGGCATTTTCTTCCATGCAAGGTCCCCAAACAGTGACTCGTTGATGTTAGAGGGAGTGTAAAAGGGCAGTCTGAGAACTTGTATGGACTGAGGGATTTGACGAAGGAAGGATTTTACGTGTGCGTGACTGGCTATAATCACCGGTCTGGGATAATCATAGACACATAGCTCTACGAGGGCAGTCTCAGAGAGCCAATCAACTTGATCAGCGAAGTCATGATCCATGGTGAGAGTGCGCAGATGCCGGGGATCAATGGCTGCCGAAGGTTGGTGGCAGCCAAAGCACCCGTACACTCGAAGACATGGAACTTTGACCTTCAACCTCTTTCCAGGAACCACATCCGCAGGACCGTCCACGAAATTGCAATGAATAAAACTCAGCTCTTCGAGTGACTCCAGGGTCGCGATCACGTCCCAGTGCAGTTTCTTCACAGAGGACCGGAAGAATTCAAGTTTGCGGATGTTCTCCATACGTGCCATGCCGGAAATGTCAAATTGTTGGTGTGTATGGTCTATGCGTGATGCTTTGTCGGCGTGCTCCCCGCCTATGAAATGGCAGACCTCCCACTCTGTGAAGCGGCAGACCTTTACACATTGAGCAATGGATAGAGACAGAGGCTCCTTGGCAACGATCTGTTTGCACAGCATCCTCACGCGTGAGGCCATGAGGACTGTACCCTTGTCAAGGGAGGGCAGAATATCGTCACTGCTGAATATGCAACCGGAGAACTCTAAATATTCGAAGATGCGGGGGAGGCATAGATTGGCAAAACATTTGCAGGTGAGGGCAAGATTGGACAAGGTTAGAACTTGTTCAGGGGATAACTTCGTCGAGGTTGGAGCGATGTGTTCGAGAATGATCAGGTATATCTCGTTCGGTATGGCGAGTAAGTCTCTATCTCCTGCACGGCGTTCTGGAGCTGGATAAGATATGAAAATGTCCGTCCGAGCTGAGAAAGGGTATTGATGGGCTTACTAGACCATTCAATGAGTGACATGTTCGACCACAACTCAAGCTCACTGAGCACTTGGCACTTGTGGATTTTCAGAGACAACGTAGTCTGGAATCCCACTGATAGGGTGACCTGTCTCCCAGTTACTAGTCATAAACGCACTGCAAATGCTGGAGGTTTTGGCGAGAAGAGGGTGAGGTCGACAAAGACCAGTTGGAGAAGCTGACAAATTGGTGAAACAAATTGCACCTAGGTTACAATAATTATATTTGGGCAAATTCTGATGTTTCATGAAATTTAATGACGAAACTCAGTTTATTTAATCATGTAGAACATTTGAATATAGTACAAACTCTCCCACAGAAGAGGGTATCTTCGATTGGTATCACTCGACTAAACTGACTAATTAGGGTGGCCGAGTGCGGCTCCCAGCTCGGACGACAATTGTTGTACCCGACTCAACCCACCACCACCTCCCTACCCAGTTGAATGAAGGCAAACCCCAGAGTGCAATGCTCAAGGGGGAATGAGGTACATGAATGGCACGCACACAGGCCAACAGCACGACACAAATGCATATGGTGAAGGACACCATGTGTGGGCCAAACAGCAAGATTGAAGGGGAAAGGGGGGGGAAAGGAAAGTGACATGAGAGGGTGAGTGGGAGCACAGCTCCCAGCTCGGACAACAAATGTCATACCTGACTTGACACCACCACCTTCCTACCCAGTTGATCGGAGATCACCACCCCAGAGCATGTCGCTCAAGGGAGAGAATTGTGGTGAACAATTGAGTGGCCATGTAAATGAAACAGCCATGCAGGACATCACAGCTAGCGCAGCAGCCACTGACCCCACAACCCTGAATGCGAAGAGTGCTGAGCCACTAGAGCCAGTGGGCACATTGCACAAGCCGCAAAATGGCAGACTTACCAGGAAGCCAACCCATGAGCATATGGCTTGAGGGGGAGAATGGCAGACCATTGAGCTGACACATTGAGCCCAACAATGTTGAGATGGTCAAGGGGGGATGAGGGCAAGACAGTGAGGGTATGCCAACAGTCGAAGAAGTCAAGTTGAAAGGGGGAGGCCAGGGAGGCCATAGGTGGTCAGAGGGATAAGAGGGTGAGGGGGAGTGTGGCTTCCAGCTTGAATGGCGAGAACACCATACCCAACTTGACCCCACCACTGTCTACTGCATCCCACCATGCCCTGGACAACAACACAATGGTGATGTTGCATAGGCGTGCAGAACAGTCACAGTGATGAGGGAACACTGGGCAATGGCAACAACAATTGCACCAACAGCAGCAGCATTTGCAGCAACAACTGCAACAGCAGCAGAAGTGGCTACATAGCATCAGTGCCAGCACGGACAAGTCGGATGCAGTGGAAACAGTACAGGGCTACTGGGGGAGTGTCCCAGAGCCACTGCACACGAGGATGCAGGGCATGGAGGCCTGTACGTTGACACCGTGCACTGTTGACACCACCTGCTGAATACAGTCGCATTGGGACAATGCTGGACCAATCGAAGGTGTTGGATGCATTGGATATGCACCGAGGATGCTGGGGGAGTGTCCCAGGACAGCCAGGACCCAACCCAAAGGACCAGCAGACCGTGTGCCCCCATTGTCAGGAAATGTGAGATGCACCGTGAATTACCATATCGGGTAGTCATGCTCGAGCATAGACCTTCAAGCACATTGCTGCATCATGGACACATCCATTGCGAGTCATTACGGACTCAAGGTTTCTATTCACTCATTTACAGGAAGTATCTTAATAGGTATATGTATATGACAAAATACAGTGAACTCCAGAACCAGAACACCAACTCCACACTTCTGGAATGTTAGACTTTGTACCTCCGCTCCGCCGCCAGGTGGATCCACTTGGACTTTCAGCATTTGCTTGGAACTTGTACAGAACTCGCACGGACCTTTATCATAATTCATAATCCTTTTCTTGTCATCGCTCCAGAGCCTCCAGGGATGCTCCATCACTTTCTTACATCACTTATTTCCCTTTCCCCCTTGTTCCTGTTCCTGTTCCCTTTATTATCATTAGTGAGCACTTCTCCACCCACTCCGCTACATATATATACTTAGTTTTCACTTCGGATTCCTCAGTCATTCTGTGCCCCTCTTTGGCAGCAGTTGAGGTGAGTTTACTTTATATCTATCTATTACTCCTAGCTAATCCCTAGTAGTCTGGGCAATCACTGCCCTATTATAGCTTTTGTCAGGTTATGAGCCTTGCTAGCGCATACTAGTGGAAAGAAACCTCTCCAGAATGACTCAACTCTTGCTCATCCCTCAGCGCGCATCCAGACAGACTCCGGACACTCGGGACTTCTACCATGTCATCCAATACAGCCTCCGCTGACACTCCCACATGTCTGACTCTGATCGGTCCCTCAAACTTCCAAATCTGGAAACTCCAGATCATGGCAAAACTTCGGAGGGAAAAAGTCCTAGGTGTGGCCCTGGGAACTGACACCTGTTCAATTACATCCCTCAGCATCCCAGGTACCACCACTGCTGTACCTGTTCCTGCCACGTCCCCCAGCATTCCTGGTCCTCAACTGTCTCCCCTTCCTTATCCGGATCTCTGACTATCTCCAGCACAGCCACAGTGGAGGAAGTCCGAAAATGGATGGAGCAGAACGAGAGAGCACATGGAATCATTCAGGACAGCATCAGCAATGCCCTTCTCCTCAAAACGGAAATGCACACCACCGCCAAGGACCTCTTTGATGCACTCCTCTCCATTCACCAAGCGTCCAGCCTCACCTCTGCCTTCTACATATTCCAACAACTCTTCAACTCCACATGGTCTGGAGGCTTTGCCATCTCCGAGCACATTGTGTTGCTCCACACTTTGGAAAGCCTGCCTCGCTGGAATAAAGTTCATGGTTGACACCAGACTCCTTGCCTTCGTCCTCCTAAACTCCCTTCCAAAAACTCCAGAATGGAACATGTTCACCTCCTCTGTCATAAACACCATTGAAGATAGCAAACTCACTTTTGATGCTGTGGAAACCTGGATCACCTTGGAGGAGTTGCACCTCAACCCTTCCAGATCCTTGGACTCCGCCCTCAAAGCTTCAAACAAGTCCTCCGCTTGTCCATCCAACTCCACCGCCTGGTGCGAGCACCACCAACAGTCCAGACACAGTTTTGACGACTGCTATGCCTATCAGCATTGGACAAAGGAGCTGAGAAAAGGAGGAGGAGGAAAGAGATGGGAGAAAAAGAAGGAGAAAGCTAATGCGACGGAGGACACTCTGGAGGTTACCCCAAAAACTCCGGACATTGCAAACATAGTTACAGAAGGTGTATCCAAGTCTTTAATGGCATGCGTTCTTGCCTACTTGTTGTCCGAACCCAAGGCCAGTGGGAGAAATGCCATAGTCATCAACTCCGGAGCTACTTCACACATGGTCCCACACCGATCTTGGTTCCAGACTTACTCTCCACTGGTTCCACCTTGTCCTGTTGCCTTTGGAGACAACTCCACAACCTCCGCTATCAGAATTGGAACGGTTGCACTTTTCTCCACCATCTCCGGAAAGAAGTACAAAATCACCCTGACCAACGTCCTGCTCATTCTGGAATTCTGGATTTCGCTGATCTCCGTAAACCGCCTCTTTACCACCAGACTATCCACCATCTTCCCGGCCAGTTCCAGCACATGCTATGTCCGAAAGGGAAGAACTCTGGTCCTCATTGGAACTCATCAACAGGGGCTATATCACGCAAATGTCATTCCGGAATCCCCGAAGGAAGTGGCACATGCTGCAGTGGACATAAACCTCCTCCACTGGCACATGGGACACATCTCCATAGCATGGATGGGACATATGGTCAAGTGGGGACAACTATGGGGATCAACATCCTCACCGGAACTCCATCCTTCTGTGAGGCCTGCATCCTCGGAAAGATGAAGAAGCTCCTGTTTGAACTCCTAGAGGAGCCCCATGCAACCCGAGCACTCCAAATAGTTCGCATGGATGTCGGAGGTCTGATAACTCCTCAATCCCAGGAAGGGTACAAATACTGGATTATCATTGTAGATGACTTCTGCTGCTTTCCCTGGATCTACTTCATGAAACACAAGAAGGAAGTGCTCTAGATCCACAACCACTGGAAAGTTGACGTCCAAACACTTTTCCGCATGGAGGTCGGACAAGAGAAATTCTCCGACGCCTACGTGGACTTCATCTGGAGCGATGGAGGGGGAGAATACATCAACCAGGCCTTCCGAGAGCAACTCTGAAAGGATGGAACTCTGCATGAGACCTCTGCTCCATACACCCCAGAGCAGAATGGATTAGCAGAGCAGATGAACCAGACGTTATCCCTCCTTGCAAACACCATGCTGGAGGAATCCTGACTCCCAAAATCCTTTTGGGCAGATGCCATGGCCACAGCTGCCTACATCACTGCATGAAGTCTGACGTCCGCACTCCGTGGAGAAAACCCCTATCAGACCTTATTCCGCTGATGTGTTGATCCCACCTTTTTCCGCCCCTTTGGCCGCCCTGCCTATGCTCACATACCGAAGGAACAACGCAGAGGCAAATGCCACTCCCATGGATGGAAGTGCATCATGATCAGTTACACTTATGGCCAACAAGCCTACAAGCTCCTAGACGTCGAACATCAGACAACCATCTCCAGCTGGCACATCACATTTGATGAGACCAGAACCATCTCCGCACATGACCTTTCCCCATGGAATGTCCCCACTGTTGAGGGACAGTTGGAGGGACTACTTCCAAGGCAATGCGAAGCAGAGCATGAGGATGTGGAGGAAGAAACTCTGGAACTTGGAACTCCAGACCTGTGTGGAACAGTGGGAGTCGACAATGCACCTCCAGATGCCCTGGAGGCACAGTGGCCACCGAGCCCTACCATCAACGACCTCACAAACCGCTTCAAGCAACTCCACATGGATCCACTGCTTGCCCCCGCTCCTGCTCCTGCTCCTGTCCACCCCCGACCTCCATCTCCAGAAAGGCCTGTACCAGCCCAGGTTGTTGCCGGAGTTTAGAGAAGCAATTGGCAATGCCAACAAGCTGACCAGAATTGGGACTATCAACACACTGTAAACGAGGATGCTGCATGAAGGGCTCAACACTGTGGTGGACAACAACCAGAACCTGCAGTGGAAACTCCTGAACCTCCGGACCTTCCGGAAGAAGCTCCAGAATTCCCAGGAGCGTTTACAGCGTCCACAGAATCCATTGAGGACTTTGTCTTTGCAGGTGCAGCCAACTCCGAGTCCGATGTGTCCCTTCCAGGGACAATCCGTGAAGCCTATGCAGAACCTGATGCAGATCACTGGAAGTCTGCAGTCGAGGAAGAGCTCCTCAACCTCAACTCCAATCATGTATACGAGACCGTCCCCATTCCCAAAGGTATCACTCTGATAACCTCCAAGCCCATCTTCCACATCAAGCACAACCATACTGGAAATGTCAAGCGCTACAAAGTCCGCATTGTCACGTGGGGTTTCACTCAGAAGGAAGTAATTGATTACCAGGAAGTATTTGCCCCTGTAGCAAACCTTGACTCCGCCCAGACTCTTATTACCCTTGCCGCCAAACATGACTTAGAGCTCAACCAAATGGATGTCTCCACCACTTACCTCAACAGAGAACTGGAGGAGGATCTCTACCTGATTCCTCTGGATGGAGTCCCTATCCAACCCGGTTATTGCTGGAAACTCTGGTGCTCACTATATGGACTTAAGCAAGCCGGATGGACTTGGAACAAAACACTAGACAAGAAGCTTGGGGAACTCAGATTTGCTCGCCTCAATGTGGAGACATGCCTCCATGTCTTCCGGAAGGATGGGCAAGTTTGCTCTCTAGTTGTTTATGTGGACAACCTATTCCTAGCAGCTTCCTCCAGATAGTTCAAGAACTCCGTCAAAGCCAAACTCTCAGTGGCCTTCAAAATGCATGATCTTGGAGAAGCCAAGTACATCCTTGGGATTGAGATCAACTGGGACTGCAAACTCTGCACCATCTCCTTGTCACAGTGCCAGTACTCCCGGACCATCCTAGACTGCGTCAGAATGACCACCTGCAAACCCGTCTGGACTCTGATGGCACACAACTCCCAGCTCTCCGCCACAGATCTGGAGAACAATCAAATCCTCCTGGAGATGGTTATCAAAGGCTGGAAAGTCTCCTATCTCACAGTCATTGGCTCCTTGATGTATCTCATGCTCGGAACATGCCCGGACATCACATATGCAGTTGGAATGCTCAGCCGGTTCAGTGCCACACCAAAGAAAATGCACTGGGAAGTGGCAAAACACATATTCCGGTACATCCAAGCCACCAAGGACATGGAACTCTGCTTTGACAGCTCCGAGGTATCTATGGACATGGACTTTCAGGGGTACTCCAATGCAGGTTGGTCTCAGGACCCAGACAACTCCCGCTCCACCTCTGTCTTCCTCTTCCTCAGCAATCGTGGAGCTATCTCCTGGTCCAGCAAACAGCAGAGCATGGTTGTGCTCTCCACCATGGAGTCAGAGTACATCAGACTTAGTCTCACTGGACAACACCTCACATGGCTTTGGAGCTTCTTCAAAGAAATTGGACATCCACAAAAGGGGCCGACTGTCCTCCACTGTGACAACCAGGCTGCCATCATCCTAAGCTGCAATCCTCAATTCTGGGCACAGACTAAGCACATCCAGCAGAAGTACCACTTTGTCCAAGACGACCTTGTCAGAAAAGGAGAAGCCATCATCCACTACGTTCCTACAGACGACATGGTAGCAGACATCCTCATGAAGCCTCTCATTCGAGAGCAGCATTGGAAATTTGTTTGAGATATGGGACTATGAATGTGCTTGAGTGGGAGTGTCAAAATACAGTGAACTCTGGAACCGGAACACCAACTCTGCACTTCCAGAACATTGGACTTTGTACCTCTGCTCCACTGCCAGGCAGATCCACTTGGACTTTCAGCGTTCACTTGGAACTCGTACAGAACTTGCACAAACCTTTATCATAATTCATAATCCTTTTCTTGTCATCACTCCAGAGCCTCCAGGGATGCTCCATCACTTTCTTACATTGCTTATTTCCCTTTCCCCCTTGTTCCTGTTCCTATTCCCATTATTATCATTAGCAAGTGCTTCTCCGCCCACTCTGCTACATATATATACTTAGTTTTCACTTCGGATTCCTCAGTCATTCTTTGCCCCTCTTTGGCAGCGGCTGAGTCTGGGCAATCACTGCCCTATTATAGTTTTTGTCAATACTTAGAACATGTCCAGTCCTGCTGCTACACTCACATTCCCTCCCATCACAGTGGCATGGCAAGCCAATCTCCTCTGTGACCCATGTGGTTTTCTCCCATGGCTGCATAGAATTTGACAGGAGGCTGACACACACCACTGAATCCTCAGCTTTAGTAACATCACCAAGATATTGGAGTTATGGCGATGGTAAGTTGGATTTATTATTGTATGTCAGAAAATCACTCATGCATGATGCACTACAGGCCTATTTTGGAAACTGGCCAGCATGTTCCTCCTGATGGTCTGGTGGGCCATTGACAGATGCACCGTCTCCTTGGACCAGGTTGTCTTTGCTCATCGCAGACCATCAACACCCAGTTTACAGAGGCCCTTATTCTCATGGTAACTACCAGCCAGCCTAAATCAAGTTAGGCATGGGCAAGCAAGCAAGAGGTAGGGGACTGTATGATGAAGGGAGTTGGGAGGAAGAAGCCCATGGCCAAAGGCAGACCTTGTTGGAAGTGGTCAGCAACCCAAGGATGCCAGTAAGCAGCAGGCCAGAAAGAAGGTTTGAGAAAGGACCTCTGATGGGAAGATGGCTGATGTGAGTGAGAAAGGCAATAGTGAGGGTTCTTGACCGACTCCATATCTGTAGAAGCACAGAACCTGATTGCAAAGCCAAGGCCCAGTAGGTTTCATTGGGACAGTTCCCCACACCCCAAGAGCAGGCAGGCAGTATCTGAGGGATTGAGGGTCAACTTTGATATGGCTGGAATGTCGACATCCAGGGCTGAAGATATACTGACCAGTAAAGGCAAAAGGAAGGTGGCCAGGAACAAGCCCAAACCTAGCCCCAAAGCCAAGACCAAGGACTGTACCTCCTGAAAGTCTGGATAGCTCAGACAACGGTGAGCTGCTTTTGACTACTTGAGCTGCCCCATGGACTCATATAGATATTTCTTTAGACCTAGACAAGCGACAGAGAAGACCAGAACAAAGGTAAAGGGGTGGACCTTTTGGAGCATGGTGGAGCCATAGAGGCAGGTAGGAGCAGGGTGGAGGGGAATCAGTCTACAGATGGTAAGAAGGGTGGTGAGGATGGGGAGAAGGAAAAGAAAAGAAGGAGAAGGAGGAGAAGAAGGAGAAGAAAGAGAGGCTGGAAAAGGGATCAGATGTAGGTAAGGAGTCCAGCAGCATGGGATCTGACTTGGGAGTGTCAGCTGCAGGGGTAGACATGAGGGTTGGAGATGCCGCAGAAGAAACCAGGGGCCAAAGCTGGGAGAGAAAGCTGAAGAAGCCCATGCAGACCTGATCCTGCTCCCAGGTCAGTAAATATTGGGAGTTCACTGATGTTGAAGACAAGGCCCAACCCAAGGCCTCAACATCATCAAAGCTAACAGTGACATGAGCACTCCCAGAAACCCCATCTGCACAACCCTCCACTGATGCCTGTGACAGTTGCATCAGGCAAGCCAAGGATTGCACTAGACAGCTAAAAAAGGGCATCCCCATTAGAGAGTATCACAGTCTATCACCCCCTTGCAGGCCCTCCCCCCCCAATCAATCCCCTAGGCTTCTGCCCTCAAACTCATTGCCACCCTGGTCAACCCACTCCTTGACCCTCGACCTGGGTCATCCTTGGACCCAAAGGACCAAATCATCAAAGCCCTCGAGGTTCAGGTTTCAAGCCTTGAAAAGCAGGTGGAAAGGATCCCAGACCTTGAGCTGCAGGTGAGCAGTCCCACAGGTCATTCCCCCTGCCTGCATCAGTCTCTTGCCAGATGCAGAGACTCCATCTTGTAATGGCCAATTCCCATCTGCAATTGGCTTTCTTCACATTGGAGGCTGGGGGTCAGCCATCATCACACCTTGGCCTTCAGTTGGTCAGCCCCTCCACCAATGGAGGCAAGTCAGCACCCTCTCACCTCCATCTTTCCATGCACCAACAGCCTCATTTGGGTGTGGAGATGGAGGATGAGACCTCAGGGAAAAAATCTGAGGATGATGCCAGGCCTCCTCTGCCCATCCCTCCCCATCTCACAGACCTGGTCTCACCAGTTGAATCAAACTCAAGGGTGGTGGATATGGAGGTTGAGAACATTGATATGGAGTAGTTTCTGTATTACTTACAATGTATGATACCTTTTATAGTGTGAATGCCAAGGACCAGTGATCCATTAGAGTTCAAGCTGGACCTGAATTCATCAGGGGCAGGAAAGGCCCTGGCAGGTCTGACACAACCTAAATGCCTTGATCAGCCATCCAGGGGACATTCATCCCAAGCACATCTGTCTGGAGTGCAGGTACAACAAGCAGGAGGATAGATAGCCCAGGCCATTAATATCCTAAGGTCAACCAACCTGAGAGTCAATATCCCAGGGCAAAAAAACCCAATAGTTGATATCCTGGTGCTGGCCATGATGAGGGTAGATATCCCAGGGCAAAGAAACCCAAGAGTAGATACCCTGGGGCCAGCAATTCTGAGAGTAAATATCCCAGGGCAAAAAATACCCAACAGTAAATATTCTGGGGCTGGCCATTACAAGGGTAGATATCCTGGGGAAAACAAACCTGAGAGTTGATATCCTGGTGCCAACAAATCCAAGAGTAGATATCCCAGGGCCAGCAATTCCAGGGGTAGATATCCTGGGGCAAAAAAACCTGACAGTAGATATCCCAGGTCATTCATCCCAAGGCCAGCTATCCCAAGGCCCATCCCACACAGTCGGGTCACCCCTGCCTCAGCCCATCCCATACATATGAGTCACCCATGCCTTGGCCCATCCAATACCTAGGGGCCAGCTATCCCTCAGCCCATCCCATACATATGGGTCACCCCTCCCTTGGGCCATCCAACACCTACAGGCCTGGTATCCCTTAGCCCATATATGGGTTACCCATCCATTACTCAAAATGCCCTTACTAAAACATCTACTCAGCCAACCCATATCATATGGGATTTTCTCACACCTTGGCCCATCCATACCCTACGGCTACAGACTGTAGGTCAGCCGACAATTGGCTGGCCTGTCTGGCATGGCTTTTTGTCAACATCAGCTGTCCATATGCTATGGTCCAACATGAGCTCACTCACCCAGAGGTATGACATTACACAGCTGGGAAGTGAATCATCTGATACCTGAAGGGGACAATGGAGCTACATTATCACTATGGGAGCCCCACTGTGGACACCACACCTCACATACAGAGACTCTGAAACAGTTGACTCAGGTGTTGTCATCCACAGAGGTGGAGTACATGGCCCTGGCAGTATGCATTCAGGAGGGCTTATGGATCAAATCAATGTTTGAATCACTCAATCAACCAATCCTTCTCCCTCTCCATACCCATGCCAGCAACATGGGCACCCTGTCACTCTTGAGCACTGCACTCAATCACAGCTGTACCAAGTACATCAATGTTCGCTATCACTTCATTTGAAGTCACATCACACAGGGGACTTTTGCACCACAGTGGATCCCAACACACAAAAACATAGTTGACACCCTCACAAATCCTCTCCCAAAACTGACCTTCAATCAGCATTGCATTGTGCTCTCATTAGTGTCTCACTGAGGGGGTGTGCTGCATGGGGACCTTGTGACCTCATACACTATTTTGGGGCAGCTCACCACTGATTCCATTGGGGACTAGAGTATCACATGTCATGGACAGACAGACCACTTATATACAGTTGAAAAGGTCATAATGCATACTGGTGGGGCTGTCAAAACCAGATACACTATCAGGTAGATGCAACACAGAATGTGTGACAATTTGTGACAATTTGTGACCTCCCTCTACAGTGTGACACAAGAGTAGACATTTATACAGTGCTCAAGCAAAATAACTATCTAATGAAATTTGTTTACTGTTGAGTAGTTATCCACATCATAAATTAGCACAGTATTTAGATAAAAAGCAGGATAGATCAAAAGAAATAGTGGGATCACCATATTCCATGCACTTGGCCTCAACCTATGCACACAACTTGATGAGATCAGCATGCGACAATGAGGGATCTGCCAAGTCATCATCAATGTCATTGTCATCATTTTTGATCTCAATAATATCTCCATTTGAAATGGCAATTTCCTGCTGCACCTCATCAAAGATTCCTTTGAAACTCCCATCTGAGTCCAAGTTTCCACTGGCACAAGTTGTAGAAAACCTGTACCAAGGTTTAAAGGACCTGTAGTATACCTTAGTATGTAGTCACTTTATAAGATCAGTAAGTTACCTGTAGTATACCTTAGTATGTAGTCACTAAGGTAGACTACAGTACGATGCCTCTAAGGTGGGTGCATGATTACCTAAGCTATGTGTGTATTTTTGTATTCCTACACAAGTCCTCTCCTCCACAGGGTCAAGAAATCTGTTGATCATCAGGAGGGTTCCAAAGATGTGGTTGTGAGACTTCAAATAATGAACTGAGTCCATTACACTCATTCACTGGCACTTGAGCCACCAAGTTTTTGACTGCATCTGGTTTCACCACAACAACACTTTTCTCAGATCAGACAGCAGGAATATTGTGGTATATAGTCTGCCATGTTGTAGAATTAATATATAATGATTAGTGAATTAGTTGCACAAAGATTTGAGCTCTTATCATGCATACACTGGCACTTGAGCCACCACCAAAACAGGTATATCAGAGGTTGGAACATTATCTTACTGATATCACACCAGTTACTCCTCTGTGCTCTCCTGCCACCTGTCACTTTGCTCAGCGCTCATCCTCAGTGACTTGGCACAACTGAAACTGACTTGTTTCGACTTATTACATGCTTGATGAGGCCTCAAACTAAGTACTGGAGACTTGTAAATGCAGATCTCTCCCATGAAAGTATACTTCTTTTCCACTTTTCAGGCTTATTTAAATTTTATACTCGACCCATACTTAAGAATGTAACTACTGTACAGGTTCATACCCTTCATGTTAGAATTTCGAGCAGGGGAGTCAAACTCGTTCAGTCACATGCAGGAACAGAAACTATATAAGCTATGAAACTCCATAATTTCAGGTGTAAATCACCACACCCAAGTTCAATGACAGCCTCAAATAAAGCCTAACTTATGGTGGAACATAGCAAGACATCATATTATGAAGTCTCCACAATTGTTTTGCCAGGAGTGACTGGAATTTCTCTGAAAACGGTGTCTGGCTCAGGTGCCAGTGGTGGCTCAAGTGCTGGTGGATGACTGTAGGTCAGTCTCGAGTGCCACCACTTGACTGGGTTTTGGTAGTGGCAGTGCAGGTATTGCAGGAATGTGAAGCTTTAGACCACTGCAGGAGGATGCAGCTTTGGAAAGTTTATCCACAGCCTTGAGGGCATCTGCAATGGCTCCTTCTGCATCCATGATAGCTTTGAGAGCTAGTCTCCAGTTAGAATCCTCAAACCAAGCCACAAGATGTTCCTCCAATGCTGCCTCAGCCTGTGGTAAGGTCATTTCACCAGATGTGGTGAAATCATAGATGATTTTCCAGGTGAGTGGATCAGCATGTTGTAGAAAACCTTTAAATAGGTTTTAAAGGACCTGTAGTATACCTTAGTATGTAGTCACTAAGGTAGACTACAGTACAGCACCTCTAAGCTAAGTACATAATTACCTAAGCTATATGCATATGTTTGTATTCCAACATGTGTGTTGGAAAGGGAAGGAGGGATGGTATTGCAGACAAGTCCCTATATTTTTTTGAAGTGTTAGCATGGAGTCAATTTGAACAAGACACAACTTATGGCTGAATCTGCATGTGATTCCAACAATGTTGGATTGTTGCAGGAGTGACCTCCATCAGCAAACTAGCCCTCACCTAGACAGGACTGGGCAGGACTGGACAGGGGTTCCAGGCTGACAGACACTCCCAGCAAGGTACACAACTGGCTAGCTCTGGACAGTCCCAGACAGTGCTCTGAAATTTTGTCCCAGTCCAGGGCAGATAATTGTTTACTAGTAGTTTCACACCATTGTACACACCAGAAATAATGAAAAGATTAAATTGAATTGAATTGAATCCAATAGCATGTTATTTATGATACACGACATGCAGGGCGATTCGGGTGAATGTAAAAAATGTGTGGGTGAAACTAAAAATGCACGGATGAGGCTGAAAATGTACAGGTGGGTTGAGAACATACAGGTGCACTGAAAATGGAAATGGTGTAAATGTGCAGATGAGGTTAAAATCACAAGGGTGGGCATTTGGAAATACACAGGTGCAGCTGAAAATTCACAGGCAGATTGGGAGAAATCATTTCAAGTGTGGGTGAGCTGTTTCAAGGTCGGGTCATGGATTTTGAGCACTGGTGGCCCTTTCAGGTGGGACTGAAATGTCAGGTCTGTTTTTGATTTGTTGGGTCAAATTTAAATTCATTGGGTCCACTTTTGACACATCAGATCCACATTTGAGGTGATGGGTTCATTTTCAAGACATTGGGTCTGCTTTTAAGCAAAAGGTCCATCTTTGATGTGGGTCCAAAAACTCACATTTAGGGCAGGAGAACAGGAGACCAGCAAAATGAGCGCCCATCACAGAACAAGGAGCTTGCAAGGGCAAACACCCATTAGTGGTGTTCAAAGTGGGAAAACTGTGGACTAACTGAGTGAAATGGGTCTCCCCAATTCACCCAAACTTGTTTGGGAGACCCTTGGGAAGAAGGACAATGTTTGAGCTCTGACTGAAAACTTGTAGTAAATATTTGAGCTCTGACCAAAATCCCAAAGGGTAGTGCCACTGCCACTGCCACTGCCACTGCCACCATCCAAAAGCAGAAATAGCAATGCCTGATAGCAAAGTTACACCTAAGCCCTGCTACAACAAAAATAACACATATCTGAGATGTATATAAGAGCCCCACTGGTGTCAAAAAATATCAAAAAACCCCCTGATGCCTCGCCCATCCATCCGAGCTGAAATACTTGATGATCTCACAGCTGATGCTCAAAGGCTGCTTGATGATCATGCTGATAACTCCTTTGACACAAGCACTGACTCAGATGATGGCTCCTCTGTGTCCAATACTATGCTTCTATACCCCCTCTCACCTCTCACTCCATCTGATATATCTGAATCAGTGGATAACTCAGACACTTCCAACTCTAACAGCTCAACCTCTAGCATTGATAGTGACAGCTGTTTGCCTGCTATTGCAGGGCATTGCTGCCTATGCAGACAAGATTATTGCTACACGGGTACTCAATCAGCCCCTCGTTCCAGTGATGAAAGCATCACAGCTGATCCTTCTTGATCACTTTGTGGATCATTGCCCTGGACTATTTCAGAAAAAGTCGAGGGTGGACCCTAACATCTTTGATGTGATTTTGGATCAGATAAGTGATCACCCCCATCTTTTCCAGTGCATCACACAATTGCCAGCTTCCCATTGCCATCCAGCTTGCGATCTTTCTAAATCACACTGGCCATTATGGAAATGCAATTTCACCAGAGGACATTTCCCAATGGGCTAGGGTCAGTGTTGGGTCTGTGGTCAATTGCACAAATTGTGTGATGGTTGCTGTACTTGAACAGCATGATGACTTCATTCAGTTTCCTGCTCTTGATTCACAAGATGCAGAAAATGCGAGATCATATGTTGAGGCCCATGTTTGTCCAGAGTGGCAGAATGGCTTCTTGGCTGTGGATGGATCTGCTTTTGGCCTTTATGTGAAGCCTGGATTGCATGGGGAGACATTTTTTGATCACAAATCAAATTATTCCCTCAATTGTCAGGTAAATCATTTCTGTGTTTTCTTTGGATGATTTCCTGATTATTTTATAAGCTGGTTATAATGCCCCACAATCTGTTGATTGCAGACTATGGGCTTGGGCTACCTGGCAGTGTCCATGATGCTTATGCATTTCAGCTGACATGGACTGCTAAGGATCATGAAAAATTACTTGGAGATGAGCACTGGATCTGGGCTGACAGTGCATACCCTTGGGAGGCATGGTGTGTTGTTCCGTTCAAGAAGCCTAAAGGCGACTGCCTTACACAGGATCAAAAAACCTTCAATTATCATCTGTCAAGTGTGATTTTTATCTTTTCAATTCTACACCATGCCCCATTATTTCAGGTTTGTGTTTGTGTGGAATGTGCATTTGCTGCTTTGAAAGTCACTACAGGAGTTTCACCACCCAGTCCAAAATGAGCGGGATCTACAGTACCTCATTTGCTGGGTCAACAGCTGTCTCATTCTGCACAATATGGTCATCCGCTTTGAGGAACAGAAAGGTGAACCCTTGGTAGCATGGGCTATTAGTGAAAACCCTAACAGAGGAGGAGAGGAGGAAGAGAGAGAAGGTGATGGACCACTTGGTGATCAGACAGATTATGGTTCCTCAGGCTAGAGGTTCCGCCAGCTCATGATGAAGAGACTATTTGATAGTCCTCACTCCACAGCAGTCTCAAGGCAGGGTTGATAACTTGAAAGATCCATGTATACTACCAACTAGAAAGCATGGAACACTGGTGCAAGGTACTACTACTAGTAGTACTACAACTTGAAGACATGAAAGAAAAGGTACACTAAACAAAGAACAACATACTATGGACAAGGGACAACAGGGTAGGGAAGGGTTAGTCCATGTTACCTGACATTGATGATTGGCGAAGCTTCATCACCTCCAGCTCCATTATAAGAGCCTCCTTCTTTTGCTCATATGTTCTTGCTTCTGCATCCTAAAGGCAAATCTGAGCCTCCAACTTCTCTGTCTGACATTGATGCAGGATCACTGCATTTGCCTGCTCTGAAGTCCATTCTTCACAAGCAAATGCTTGCTCATTGCAGTGATGTTCATGGTTGAGCTTGATATGGAGGCGGTCATTTTTGAGCTCAAGGGCAACAACCTTATCTTTACAAATGGTGTCAGCCTTGTCAAGAATAGTCTGGATGTGGTGCCCAGCACTGCTGGTCTTGGCACACTTTGCTGAGTTGCCAGTGCTGCATGATGTCAATTGGGTGGTGCTGGTGGTACTCATATCTGATGAGCTGAAGGGAGTGGAGGAGCCAGTGCTGGCCAAGTGGCTGCAGTGCTGCATGGAACCAGCCTGAGGTGTGAGATGACTCACTGGCCCAGGTGTAGCATGGCCACAGGTCCCAGCAGTGGGCCTGGTGCAGAAAGCAGAACAGTTGTCAGTGATGGGAGTGGAGGGTTTCTCGGGTGGGACGAATGTGGGATTTGGAGGAGGGGACAGCAAGTGTGGGTGCTATGCACAAGCATTAGTGAGGGGGATGGGGAACTTTACTGTCAATGGTCTTACCTGGCATTTTTGGCCACCAATGAAGCTGTTGTGCACCAGCTCATCCTTGTCCACCTCCATACCCATGTCGCCCTGGGCCAAGCCTGCATCATCTTTGTTGTTGTCACTGTACACTCTGTAGTCAAATTCCATTATTGTGTCGTCCATGGCTTGGGCATGGCCCTTTCCCTTGTCAGTGAAGGGAGTGGAGTGGTTGTGGAGCAAGGGGGAATTGTTGTTGAAGTGCAGTGGTGCCATCTCCTGGTCAGTTGGGGGGAGGGGGGATTCATTTACAGTGTGAGCAGGAGTTTGCAGGGGGAGTTATCTGAGGTGGCAGTAGACTTCGTCTTGATGATGGACAGAAGTTGGGCACCATGGTGTACACTGGGTGTGTAGCACTGTGGCTGAGGCACGACACCCACAGTGCCTGGTCTGTGTGCACAAGAGGGCATGCTGGGCTGTCCACCTGCTTAGTCATCCGTTGGGACACCCTTCTCTAAAGATAGGGGCCAGGCCATGTGGTGGATCACATGTACAGTATGACAAGGGGCAGGAAAAGAAAGTGGAGGCAGTGGTTTCAAACTCATAATAGTTCTTATCAGGGGGCTTACAGCCACTGCCCCTACCGCTAGACCATCCAGCCGATGCTTAGGGTACCAACTACCAATCTGATGCCCTACCTAGGGATTTGACTCAAGCCATGGCCATGGCTGTGTGAGAGTGGCTACCCCAGGCTGGATTGGTTGCAAACTGTCATATCCCATGTCGCACCAGTCAACTCCGCTCCTCCAGAACCTACTCCACACCAAACCTGCCTCCCGCCTATACCCAAGTCCGCTTTCCGCCTTTCTGCCTTATCACTTGTCTGCTTTTCCGCTTATCTCTCTTACCCCTGATTCCTGTACCTTGTTCCTCATCCTTCACACTTGACAGACGTCTGACATATCTAATGATCCCACCTTCTGATTAATCCAATTCTGACTCGTCCTGACACTTCCCAACTTAATCCTATCTTTTTGACATCTCAGACTCACATTCTGCTTCACTCTGGCACTCTGGTGCCCTCCGTGTTTACTTGTCCCATAGTTTATAAACCCCTCTTGTATTTTGTATTCTTCAGTTCAAATATCAACTTTGATCACTCCTCCTCTCTGTCCAACCTAAGTCCTTCACTCAACACTTGAAGCCAGTCTTCTTGTTGTCACTCTGACCCTCTGACATCTGAACCCCTTTTTACTACTCCATTCTGCCATCACTCTGCTCTGCTGTTACTCCATACCTGCACCCCTTTGTAAATACCGGACTGAACTTGAATAAGGGCACAACACATAAGTTGAAGCCAAAGTCTGCTCTGCTCACTGTAACAACTCCAGACAGCCTGGAGGACCTGCATCTTAACACAAACAGATAGAATGAGTGGGGGGTGGGAGGCTCCACCTTGTTAGACCCACAGGTTGCTCAGGCACACAGGGGCCTTTTGGCACACCTGCCTGCACTTTTTCATTGCCATAAATTCTCATGGTGGGGCTCAGTCACCGTGAGAACCTCTTATGCCATTGTCATGTGATTTGCCATTGCAACACAGAGCAGCTGTTATGGCAGCTTTGGGGGAAAATGAGGGGATCCCCTTCCAAAGACCATGGAGGTCCAAAAACCAGGGGAAGTCTGCAAGAACAGCATCTGCTCTGGAGTTGACCAACATGGTACATGTGGTGCTAAAAAACATATCTAATAAATTGTCATATTCAGCATCTCCTTCTGAGATCTCCTTAGGGGCGACCCTGTTTCCCATCTGATGAAATTTGTGTGCTTGATCACAGTACATTTTTTTAAAGCTATGCCAAAGCCTAGCGATGGAGCAGATGAACAGGGGTAGGGGGAATGTACCTACATCATCAATTGATTCTGTCCAGTGTCAGTAAATTTGGTTTGTTGTGATTTGAATACCTTGCCATATTCATCATCTTTCTCAAAGATGATCCATGCAATAACTGAGTAGATTACTTGCTTTGTCTTACCTGAAGCTCAACCCTCTGGATGGGGAGTTCCCTTGTCCTCAGAAAATAGGATGATGCAGTCAACCAGATGGTCAACCAGCCATCTCACCATCTTGCTGGTGCAGCCAGAGACCATCATGATCTCCCAGTGAACGCGAAGTTGGCCACTGGAACCAGTAGATGACTTGGTGTCATATCCCATGTGGCGCAAGTCAACTCCACTCCTCTGGAGCCCTCTCTGGACCAAGTCCGCATCTCTGCCTTTCTGTTTCTCCGCATCTCTGCATCTTTCTAATACTTCCATTCCTGTGCCTTGATTTTTTATCATTGATACCTTTGACAGATGTTTGACATCTCTAATATTCCACCTTCCGATTATCTCTGCTCTGACTCACTTTGACTCCTCTTGACTCATTCTGCTACTTCTGACTCGTATTCTGCTCAACTCTGATACTCTGGTACCCTCCATGTTTACTTGTCCACTTAGTATATAAACTCATCTTGTACTTTGTATTCCGCAGCTCAAATATCAACTTTGATCACTCCTCTTCCCTGTCCACCCAAAGTCCCTTGCTCAACACTCAAAGCTGATCTTCTTGTCATCACTCTGACCCTCCAACATCTGAACCCCTTTTGCTACTCAGTTCCACCGTTGCTCTGCTCTGCCATTACTCTGTACCTCTGCCCCTTTGCAAATACTGGACTGAACTCGAATAAGGGTGCAACACATGAGTTGAAGCCAAAGTCCGCTCTGCTCACTCTGACAACTCCAGACAGCCCAGAGGATTTGGATCTTAACACTCGGCCACTGCTGGGCCTCTGCTTCTGACACCATGTCCATGTCCTTGTCCTCATCCTGTGGTGGCCTGAGCCTTGCTGGGGTTTTGGGATGCTGCTGGGGGTCATTTTACCATTGCTTCTGGAACAAGTAGCTGGTGCTGGTCATGCTCCATGCCAAAGTAAGTTATCTAGAAAAAATAAACATGGATTTGATAAATGATGCATACTCTGCATCTGAGAGATCAGCAAGATGGTGATGAGTCTCGAGGAAAGCTCAGATCCATGCCAGCCTCACCTCCGGCTGCTTTTGGCAGCAGTGATAACTTGAAACTGTGGGAACGTGTTGCCAGATTTGAGAACACGTTCCCACAGTTCTAAGTTATCACTGCTGCCAAAAATTTTAAGTCCGATCACGGTGTAGTTTTGTCATGCAGACTCTTGTACGAGGGGTACCGGGTTCATGGAATTGGGCACTTCATAGCTCACATTCCCGACTAGCCAGGTCATCCACGAAATGGCTTCCTATCTCCTACACAGGCAGGCGTCCTGCCTCATCCGCAGCTGCGACGGCGGCCAAGACAGTAACATCCATTCAAGAAGACGCGAAGACACCAGAGTACATTTACCCCAAGTACGACTTGTCGGAGGCGGACCTCAAGCGGATTAATTTCCAAAGAAATATCGGTGTTTCGGCGCACATCGATTCTGGGAAGACGACACTTACGGAGCGCGTTTTGTACTATACCGGTCGGATTCGGGAGATCCACGAGGTTCGTGCGTGAATTGACATCGCGTGTTCGGGTGTGCGATGCTGGTGTTTGTTCCGAGCTCAATCCCCTCGTGCTCAATGCTATGGTTTCCGGAGGCCCTTATCACTAACAACAGTTACCCAGGTTCGCGGTCGGGACTCTGTTGGTGCAAAAATGGATAGCATGGAATTGGAAAGGGAAAAAGGCATCACCATCCAGAGTGCTGCGACGTTCTGTGACTGGGAAGCTTCCTCCCCAATAACGGGCGAAAAGCAGAAGTATGCTATCAATATAATCGATACCCCAGGTCAGTGCTTGTGAAAGTTGAACATACACATACCAGCTACAAGCTTTACAGGACACGTCGATTTCACGATAGAGGTCGAACGTGCGCTCCGGGTACTGGATGGTGCTATACTGGTCTTATGTTCTGTTTCTGGTGTCCAGAGCCAAACTACTACGGTTGATCGTCAAATGCGTCGGTATAATGTTCCTCGGATTTCTTTCATAAACAAGATGGATAGGTACATGATAGAATTTTTCATGTGTGATTAAGCGATACTCACAAGCATGCCTCAGACCCGGTGCCAACCCTTGGAGAGTTATCGGCCAGATCCAATCGAAACTCAAGATCGCCGCTGCGGCTGTTCAGGTTCCCATCGGCGTTGAGGATGAGTTCAAGGGTGTTGTAGATTTGGTTCGTTGGAAAGCTATTTACAATGAAGGCGAAAAGGGGTACTTGGATCTCACCCACCAAAGTGTCTCCTTCTGGCTCACTATCATGCGTCCTTAGTAACAATGTCGTGGAGTCGGACGAGATTCCAGCGTCAGTCATGGCCATCGCCAAACAAAAACGCGCCGAGCTCATCGAGCAACTCGCCGAAGTCGACGACGAAGTTGCCGACCTAGTTCTCATGGATGAAACTCCGTCCAACGTCCAAATCGCCGAAGCCATCCGCCGCGCGACTGTCGGTTTAAAATTCTCCCCCGTCTTCCTGGGTTCAGCTATCAAGAACACGGCTGTACAACCCATGCTGGATGGCGTTTGCGCTTACCTCGCTAACCCAGCTGAATCCACCGTTACGGCCCATGATGCACGGTTGCCTGCCAATGCTCCTCCGGTTCCACTCGTTCCTGCTGCTGGGGCTCCGCTTGTTGCTCTTGCGTTCAAGTTGGAGGAAGGTAGATTTGGGCAGTTGACATACATGCGAGTGTACCAGGGCACTTTGAGGAAGGGATCGTTCATCTTCAATGCTCGCACGGACAAGAAGGTCAAGGTTCCTCGGTTGGTCCGTATGCATAGTAACGACATGGAGGTAGGTTATTGTCGTGTTTATGTTGGGATCCTTTTTACAAATATTTCTTTTTTGACAGGACGTTGATTCCATTGGTCCCGGCGAAATATGTGCTGTCTTTGGTGTCGAGTGTTCGTCTGGCGATACCTTCACAGACGGTTCTTCGAGTTTCTCCATGGCGATTTTTTTTCTCTTCTGGTTTCAGGTTCATAAACCAGGCTGACTCCATTGCCCAGACATCGATGTTCGTTCCTGAGCCCGTCATCTCATTGGCGATCAAACCGCAAGGACAGGAGACGCCCAACTTTTCTCGTGCACTCAACCGTTTCCAAAAGGAAGACCCAACATTTAAGGTCCACATCGATCATGAGAGCAAAGAGGTCTGTCGCATCACAGTTTCTAGCCATCTAACCCTGTACGACCAATTACACAGACCATCATCTCCGGTATGGGCGAACTCCATCTGGAAATCTACATCGAACGCATGCAGCGAGAATACGGCGTCGTGGTGACTACAGGCAAACCTCGCGTCGCATACCGCGAAACCATCACTCAGCGCGCCGATTTCCATCACACTCACAAGAAGCAGACCGGTGGTGCTGGTCAATTCGCTCGTGTCATTGGGTATGTCGAGCCGATGGCGTTCGATCCTGAAACTAGCAAAGATACCGACTTCGAGAACGTCGTTATGGGAGGGACCATTCCGCACAACTATATTCCGGCTTGTGAGAAGGTGGGTTTTTTCCCCATGTGATCGACTGTTGGTGCTGGGGTCTGAATACGGTGTTCGTCCAGGGCTGGTATGAAGCACTCGAGAAAGGAACACTTTCTGGCAATCCTATCGTGGGCGCACGCATGGTTCTCCAAGATGGCTCATACCACATCGTCGATTCATCCGAACTTGCTTTCCGTATTGCCACTATCGCAGCCTTCCGAGAGATCTATGCCCAGACGAAACCCATCATCTTGGAGCCTATCATGACCGTCGAAGTGGTTGCTCCGGGCGAATTCCAGGCCTCCGTCATTGGTAGCTTGAATGCGCGTCGAGGGACAATCTTGGATAGTGAAGTCCGCGATGAGGAGTTTACGTGTATGGCTGAGGTGCCTTTGAATGACATGTTTGGGTATTCGAGTCAGTTGCGGGGCGTCACGCAGGGGAAGGGTGAGTTTAGTATGGAGTATAGGGTGCGTTTTTTTTGTTCCTCTCTGCTCGTTTTGCTTGTGGATTGATGGAGATTGGCGTAGACACATCAACCTGTCCTTCCACACCTCCAAAAGGAGCTTGAGGAGGCCTACCGCAAGACGTTGCCCCAGGCTAAGAAATAGGAAAGAACTTTGGCGATGGTGTTGTGTTGCTGCCATTCTCCTGCGTCATCTTGCATCCGTACCATCGTTCTAGGCATCACTTACTAATACATAAATAGAACTATCTTAGGAGAAATCTTCTCACGTTCCTGCCACCTGGCTAGTCAAATGTCGTGTGCATAATGTCACGTGATTGAATACACTCAGAACCCGAGGTACAGTACAATATCTCATAGTAGATAGCATCATAATGGATAAGACCTGATAATGGATGCTGAGATGGATTATTCTATTGACAAACCCCCTTGGGAAAAAGAAACCCTCCCTAATTAGTTTCAATTATGGGGGTTTCTCGGACTTTTTTGTCATACGGAATTTTGTCATACGGACCCTCTGGCATTGTTAAGATGCTGAATCCTCCAGGCTGTCTGGAGTTGTCAGAGGCAGAGCAGACATCGGCTTCAACTTATGTGTTGCACCCTTGTTCGAGTTCTGTCCGGTATTTATGGAGTGGGTGGAGTAATGGTGGAGCGGAGTAGCGAAGGGATTCAGAAGTCGGAGGGTCAGAGTGACGACAAGAAGACTAGCTTCAAGGGCCAAGAGAGGGACATGGACAGAGAGGAGGAGTGATCAAAGTCGATATTCGAACTGAGGAATACAGAATACAAACAGGGGTTTATATACTACAGGGACAAGTAAACACGGAGGGCACCGGAGTGCCGGAGTGAAGCGGGATGTGAGTCAGAGATGTCAATGAGATCGGATTAAGTCAGGAAATGTCAGAACGTTGGGAAATGTCAGAAATCGGATTATTCGGAAGGTGGAAACATTAGATATGTCAAACGTCTGTCA
>KN825232.1:0-25428 GCA_000827395.1 Paxillus rubicundulus Ve08.2h10 | reverse complement strand
GGAATACAGAATGTACCTACAGTGCTCCTCTGATGGGCCCATTGGCTGGAAAGCCTCCCTGGGCCCACCAATTCACCTATTTTTCACCCAACGCCACAATCAGTCCATCACCGAAAGAAAAATGGGCCCATGGGTAATATGCCGAACACCAGACATTGGCCCATGGGTCAGTTGCCGAAAAATCAATATGGGTTTACATTGGTTCACCGGTTGACATCCCTATGATATCGGAATTGGTTGCCCAGTCACTTTCCCTAATTTGGTACATAATGGGGTGCTCACGTGGGGTAAAGAGAATGTCGTAGATATTCTTTTCAATGGTGTTGAGGGAGATATGACCGATGGTAGGATTAATCTTCACAAAGGAAACCTTGTTGCGGAGAGTACGGAGGGATGGAATATTCAGACATTGATTGAGTGCGTATAATAAATTTGAACCCCCAAGACAATAAATGAGAAGGGCAAGGTCATTCACTTCAGCGCTATGGCCACGCGGGCGATATCCTCCTTCAAGGGCATCCTCGATGAGGTGAATGATGGAACGAACACTGGCACCATTCTTGAGGGCTGTATGAAGAAGTTGTTGGAGCCAAGCAATGTCCACCTGCGAGAGTGCCATCACGAGGGTTGAGTGGTCCTCCAGTTTGCCAATAGAGTGCTTGATCTTGCAAGTGTCATTAAGGGTCTGTAGTCAATATGAGGTTCAGTGAGTGATTCATATAGTAAATACTATACATACCTGAAGTTTGAGTCAGTTGATTTGTTCAAGAAGAGAATTGTTGGCCTGGAGAAGTTGCAGCGGTGTGAGAAGTCCTTTGTGAGTATGAGGCTTGTGATTGCATGCATTGCTTGCTACCGCTTCAATTTTGGGGAGGAGTAGACTGCAAGGGTAACAGGCACCTCTGTGAAGCAGGGCGTCCTGCTCGCAATCATACGCATGAGCAGTGAAGACTTGACCAAATATCTCGATGTCAAAGGTGAGTTTGTCCTGACCAGGACATCTGCGTAGCCATGGGAAGTTGGCTTCAATCGGGATGTTGGGCAGAACCAGCCAGTTTGTTTCATCTATAGGGTACCCTGGGCAGGTAACGAGTGGGTGTGCTTGAACAGGGGGAAGGAGCAACAAGTTGGAGGCAGTGGAAGTGATTTCGGAGTGGACAACCTGAGAGTCTGATGCAAGGGCAGACAATGAAGATATTTCTCTATTGAAAAAGTTGTAAGTGAGATGTGAAATCATATAGATGCGGACATTAGTACTCACCTTGTATGGCTATCAAGTACTGCTGGAAGAACTGTTGAACTGGAAATTGAAAGTGGCTGAGAGGAATTAGGAAAAAAGACAGATATGGAGGAACGAGAGTGCTGGGATAGCGTGCGGACTTTCATCCTCCCGCAAGCTTTGGACCCGACATGGGCTTCAAGGTTAGTGAAATGGCCCAGGATGGAGAGAGGGATCCGGGTTTTGATGCCAGTTTTGACCCAGGCATCACAGTCCTCATGTGGACAACGCACCTCCCAGAAGTTGCCATTGCTCCTTTGGACCCTGAGGTAATTATGTTGATGGAGCTTGAGAAATGAAGCAGGTGTTGCTTTGGTGAGAAGTCTAGACTTCTCCTCAGGGTCCAAGGCAAGGGGTTGTACGTGCCGCTTAATTAAATGAGGTCAGTGTTATATATTACAAGCAACTACCTACCTCATGGGGTGCCCAAGCTGGCAAAGGCGGGGGGAGAGACGGCTCATAGTCAGCAATCTGAGAGCCATCATCTGGATGGGAATCATGGCATGAGTAGGACTGGCTTCCGGAGGGGATTGGAGGTGATATATTGTCAAATGGTGTTGGCTTGTTGTAGTCGAAGTGATAGTTGTTCCATCCAATTGGGGATGCTCTTCGTGCAACAAGTGCCAAAATTAAAAGTTGGGTATCAGGTGCTGATGAAATGATGGATTCCTGACTGTCCGTGGTATGATAAATGTCCATATTTATGCGTAGGTAGTGTATCAAGGAGAATCCAAGGTAAAGAAAGTGTTCTGATAGAGTCCGTGGTTTGAGAATGAGATACACGGGCCCACGCTAGGCAGACTCTAGGGGCCATTGCATCTGATCGGGCAGCGTGTATCATTGATCGATTAGGCAGTTTCCTTTTTTGGCCACAAAAACAGTTGTTCGTTACATCATTGCCCGTTCTCAAGGTAAAAGACGTATTTTGACTATCTAGGACTGTTCAGCGTACATGAATACACTACATTTACCAATAAATGCAGCTGTTTTATCCAATCATTAATGCCCTAGACAAAGTTCGCGAGATGACCTCGCGAAGTTTCAAAATGGACCCCGGGGACCGATTAGGGGGGGGGGGGTCCAAAGGGGAGTGAGTGTTCGGCATTCTGCGAACGCACGCCTCTTGCGTCACGGCGTTCAAACTTCCGCATATGCGCTCAATCGCTCGGTGCCCCCTTCGTCTGCAGCAGCAACGGTGTCCAATAGCCCCTTTAGTTCTGCACCATTATCTGTTGCGGAGACCACACACTCAGCTCCAGTCAACCTCTTCACAAGCACCACCACTGTTGTCAGATCACTCTCGACCAGACCTTTTCTACCACCTTGTCTCGCTACCCCGCCTTTCTCACCCAGCTCAATCACCTCCAGTGTATGCCCTCTCCTTCCTACCCACACCACCCCCCTCCGGTCGTTCACGAACCATTATCGGTTGGCTCCCTGCCGTCGCAGAGGGAGGTAACGAAGATGTGGAGGCTGGTCTAAACGACTTCGTTGAGAACTGTACGTACGGGAGCATTCTTCAGCTTTCCAGACTGCTGACGCTCTCCAAGCGAAGTTCCGATCCCTCTTGCATGAAGCAATACAGCAAGCTCTGCGAGAGGGTGCTGATCAAGTATGCATAAATGGCGCCGTCCAGCTTCAGCAGGGATGGATGCACATCCACGGTACGTCTTATTTGCCATAATGTCGACTGCTCTACTGCTGCACTGTTTCCCTCACCCGCAACCACAGACAGTCGTAACATCCCTGCTCTTGGCCGGGTAGGTGATCCAGATGACATCATCGCGTCTGTGCTTGTCGAAGACAGTAAAGTGCGCTCCTTCTGAAAATTTACGATGCCAAGCATTGTTGTGTGCTGAATGTGAACTTTGTCGCTCAGATACTACCAGATACTTACCAGGCCATGCCGTCTTACCGGCTCTGTACCTCTGATGGTCCAACCCAGCTGACAGAGGGCCTGGCAACAAAGCTCAAGAATGTGTTGGAGGACGTCGCTTCACAAGAATCACCTTGACGCATTGCACGTCAGAGGACTCGGAACACGGGATCTCGGTCGTCATCTAAGATTGACTTGCAAGAACAACGAGCCCATAGCACCCAATGAATCATTTTTATTAGTTGGTTTGTTCACGGGGACCTCATTTTAGAGCGATATTGCACCCACATTGTCCCTACAAATGTCATCTACTGCCGATGTCTCTTTGCACCACCGCACACACCTCGTCCATTCGCAAGCACAGATCCCACTCAATTTTGCATCCATGCACAGATTTTTGGCATGAGCTGAGTCGACCACCTGAGGAAAAGCACCACACAATGGATGATAAAGCATAAATCGAAGCATACGGTAAGAGTAGATATAATACATACATACTTCAACGGACGAGAACGTAACGTCGAGCCGAGACAAGAGAGCATAACCATCCGAAGACCAAACGATGCACCGCGAGCAAAAGCCTAATCAAAATCACGATATCACGTCCAGCGATCAGCATACTTTGAAGATGAAACTTGAGAGAGAGAGTGGAAAGGATAACACAAGCACCAAGGCAAGAGAGTGGAGAAAATTATAGAAAGCAAGATAACGATAAAAATCACAAGAGATCTGTTTGATCCAAGGTCATAAAGTAGTCGTTAAATGTCAAAGGTAAAGTCGTGGCAAGATACCATCCCCTTCTTGCAAGAGCTACGTATTAGTTTGCGTTTGCGTTTGCGTGTGATGCTCCAGATGTCGTCGCTTGCTTTTAATCACGGTATGAGTCGCGCGGGGAACGAGGTCCAAACAAGCCAGGGCTTCCACGGTCAGGGACCAGCAGAGTAGGTTCAACAGACGGCGGAGTAGGTGCCAATGCAGGATTAGCTAGGAATTAGACAGAGGTGTCAGGAACTGTCAGGAGCCAAACAAATCAATGGCAAACTCACGGTGCCACGCAACCCACGAATGAACTTGTCTGGGTCCCGGAGCTGGTTCAGGCGGGGGTGCCTCTGGCCCTGGCCTGCGAAGGCGTCGAGTTCCTCCTCGTTGTTGAACAGTGCGCCAAGCCGGGCGAGAGTGCAGAATATCAGGTGGTGGCACGTCTGGTGGGGGAGGAGGACCATCAGGAGGAGGACCAGGTGGCATGGGTGGTTTCCTATGATTTAGTTTGACACACGGTGAGGCGTAGTTCAGTGGGACAACAGGATAACCAACCAGTCAGGATCAAACTCTCCACCTGGGCCATACTTGGATTTCATCATCATGAGATAACCAAGTTCACTGGAAAAAGATCAGTATCTTAGGTTACACTAAGCCAGAGGTCGACTCACTGTTGGATGTTGCGTCGCTCCTCGCGCAGCTTGCCAACTTCACCCAAGAGCATACGAACTTCAGTGGCGAGTGCCTTGCTGAATTCGTCCAAGTACTGTGGAAAATCATTTTAGGCACATTTATAAAAGAGAAAGGAATGTGCGTACGCCTTGGACATTGTAAGGCACCTGCTCGTTTGCGGTGGCACGGACAGCGCTGATGGTCTCCTCGTGCTGTCTGATGCTGTCTGTCCTCCAATCTATACATATTACAATAAGCAACTGGATTACAGGAGGCAGTAGAACACTCGCTATCTGATAGGGCATTGAGAAGCTCTCTTTGCTCCGCGTTTTGTCTGTGAAGTTCTTCCAGGACTTGTTCAATTCCTGTTAACTGATTTAGTATCGTCGCAACTCCTGGAGCCTCTGCTCGTGATTTACCAGGTTTGCCTTCGTTCGCTTGTCTTTGCTCCTCTTCACGTTGCCTAGCGGCCACTTGCTCTTCAACAAGCCGCGATACCATTCCCGTTAACTCGTGCATTTGCCCATCGCGTTCTTCCTTCCAGCGTTGTTTCTCTGCCCAGTGCTGATCCGAAAGAGCCTTCTTCTCCTCACAGAGGGCCTGGTTTTGCTGAACAATGTTGGTGATCTCAACCAACTGGTTACGCAGCGCATCGTCTCGCTCTGCAGCCGCCATCCGTGCTTCATTTTCCTCAGTCGTACGCAACAACCGCTCATTCTCAAGCTCGCCCCGGACACGGGCCAGTTCCTCTTCAAGAGCAGTAATCTTGGCTTCGCGTTCTGCATCATGAAGTCGACTTTGGTCTTCGAAATGAGCACGTTGACGTTCACGTTCCGCAGCGAGTGACTCTCGCTCGCGGGCCATTTCTTCTCTTTCCTCCCGGACGATGTCTAAAATATCAGAAGCATGGCGGGAGGCCGCATCTTGTGCGGCGGTATGAATCGACTCGATGATTGAAATACGGTCATGCTCGTGGTCTGGGTCCTGAGGGGGTGGAACGGGAATCGGAGGGACGCTTGCGGCTCTCCCCTCCAGTTCCTGGAAAAGAGCTTCGCTTCGTTCTCTTGCTTCTCTCTCTCTGCGATCCTCGTTGTCACGGAAAACGTGCTCCCTGGCATCCTCGGCCTGGTTGAACTCCTCCCCACGTCTAGCTTCGGCGTTATGCGCATCGTGTATAATTTGCGTCAGTTCATCTTCCGCTTCAACCAATCGTTCTTGCCGCGCGCGTAAAGCGTTTTCGAACTCCGCGTCGTCCCGCCCGGAGGATGCACGAGCATGTGTTGGCGGCGGAACATGCTGAACCATGTCGCTGGGTGGTCGTTCGCTATCTTCTTCTGCAATCATGGAGGGCGGCCGACCGCGTGAAGGAGTGCGACGAGGATATCGGTCTCTCGTGCCTGAGGCATAAGCGTCACTTGGTCGCGCATGAACGTCAGAGCGGGGCGACATTGGTTCATCTACAAGACGGCTTTGATACGGCAGTGACGTAAGAAAGCACATACTCTTACCTGGGGAATAAGGTCTTGATGGTATGATGACATGGGCTGGGTGGTCCGCATGATCCCCACCCAATCTGATAATCGTAGGCGGTAGAGGAGAGGCAGGAGGGTGAGCAGATGCAAAGGTTGGAGCAGGGTGTGGCAGAGCTGCGCCACTGTCACCCTCTATGAACTCTGGCCTGCGTTGAGATCGAGTTTCGGACGGTGGAGGACGTCGTCGATCGCCAGCATCGGGGGAATACTCCGTGCGGCCGGTTGGACGATACCTGTGAGGGCGTTCTCCGTCATCTTCATCGCCAGGTCTGGGGCGCCTCCCATCGCCACCATCTCGCTCTCCAGTTTCGGGGGAATGCTCTGAGCGGCCAGTTGGACGATCCCTACGAGGGCGATCTCCCTCATCTCGAGGGGAATAATCCCTGCGGGGTCTGTGACGCCCGCCACCATCCCGTTCTCCAGTTTCGGGGGAATGTTCTGAGCGGCCGGTTGGACGATCCCTGCGAGGGCGTTCTCCGTCATCCTCGTCGCCAGGTCTGGGGCGCCTCCCATCGCCACCATCTCGCTCTCCAGTTTCGGGGGAATGCTCCGAGCGGCCGGTTGGGCGATCCCTACGAGGGCGATCTCCCTCATCCTGAGGGGAATGGTCCCTGCGGGGTATGGGGCGCCTCCCATTGCCACCATCCCGTTCTCCAGTTTCGGGGGAATGTTCTGAGCGGCCGGTTGGGCGATCCCTACGAGGGCGATCTCCCTCATCCTGAGGGGAATGGTCCCTGCGGGGTGTGGGGCGCCTCCCATTGCCACCATCCCGTTCTCTAGTTTCGGGGGAATGTTCTGAGCGGCCGGTTGGGCGATCCCTGCGAGGGCGATCTCCCTCATCCCGAGGAGAATAATCCCTTCGGGGTCTGTGACGCCCGCCACCATCCCGTTCTCCAGTTTCGGGGGAATAATCTGAACGACCGGTTGGACGATCCCTGCGAGGGCGATCTCCCTCATCGCGCGGGGAATAATCCCTGCGGGGCCTGGGACGCCTCTCATCGCCACTGTCCCGTTCTCCAGTTTCAGGGGAATAATCTGTACGACCACTTGGACGGCGCCTGTGAAGGCGTCTTCCTTCATCTCGTGGGGAATAATCTCTAGGACGCCTCTCGCCTGTGGGAGAGTAATCATAGTCGTACCTGCGATACCTGCGGTCAGGGGAGTAACGTGACCTGTAGTCACGACGCCGAGGATAGCCATCGTCGTATTCAGGGATGCGCCGCTGGTAACCTCTATCGTCAGGAGAGTAAGACCGAGAACGACGGCGATGATCATCACGATGTCTACGAGGGGATGGTCGGTGGCCTTCATCCCGAGGTGAAGATGACCTGGACCGCGACCTCGAGTCATCGCGATGCGCACGACGATGGCGACCTTCCGGAGTGTACGATCGTGAACGAACATGAGAACCTTCAGGTACATTCACAAAGACAGGGGCGGGGGTGGTTTGACTCGGCGGAAAGGCGTGGATACTTGGCGACCGACGGTCATGCCCCGAGGGTGTCCGTATGACGAAGGGAGCTGGGGGATGCTCAGGACTGGAGTGCATGACCATGACAGGAGGCTGACTCCTCCCGCTTGTCCTGGAGTGGGAACGAGAAGGTCCGTACATCGTTTCAGGGACTGGAACAGGTGGCATCTGCCCCGTAGGTTGGATGACAATGGCGCTTGGCTGTATCGGTATGCCCTGGTGCATACCAGGTTGTCCATGGACGAGTATAGGTCCTGGTGTGTGTTGAATTTGCCCTGGAGGGGGGGGGGGCATTTGCGGACCCACATTGATGACCGTTTGGTGGGGGGTATGCTGAGGGCTCCCACCGGAGTGGGGGACTGGCACCACAGCAGGCATTTGGCCAACTACACTTGCTGGGATAGGGATAGCTCCAGGACTATGGGGTGGATGGTATGATTGGTTAGTGGGTGTCGAACTGCGCGAATCGAGAGAAGGCGGAATGACTACTGTAGCTCCTTGCCCGGGAGGTTGCATCGGAAGTGCTGAGTGCGACGACTGACTGGACGGCGTCGATGGTATTACATGCTCGTCGTCATCCGGAATGCGGTGCCTATATTCGCCGGGATATGACTGCGACGGATGTTCCGCGAATCCAGCTACTGGCGGTATAACAGGTCCCATGCGGTCACCAGGCTCTGGCATGGGGAATCTCCAACCAGGAGGCGGCTGTGGAATCACCGGTGTATGAACGCCCGGACCTCCATCAGCTGCAGGGATGACTGGCGGTTGAGGTATGAAACCAGGGGGGTACTGGCCACCAGGAGGGTACTGGCCACCGAATAGGGGTGGCTGGGGCGCGGGTCCTACGGCGGCGCCAGGGGGTAAAGGTGGAACGACGAAACCTCCCAGAGGTGGTTGTCCTGGCTGAGGCTGAGGCATAGGTACACCTTTGGGTGGTCCAGCATGAATATAGAGCTGTACCGACCTCGATATATTGGCACTTACCTGGTCCAGCACCGACACCAAATCTCGCCAGATCAGCCCTTAGCTGATCGATTCTGGCAGTCACACCCCTAAGCTCAGCTTGACGGTCTTGCACATCTCTTGCGAGCCAATCATTAAGGCCATTCATGTATCTCATCAACTCCCGCTGCTGATCTACGGTAGCCAGTTGTGCCAGCCGATGTTCCTACGATCATCATTGTTGTTGAGAAAGTGGAGAAGCTTCGTACAGGTACTTACTCGCAGGATTGCCATTAGAGTATCAAACAAAGGTAATTGAACGACAGTCTGTTACAACTAGTCAACCAAGACGTTGAACAATGAAATAAGCCAGTGCTCACCGGGCCGGGAGGCATTGGAACGTATGTTGGCCCCTGGGGTTGAGCGCCAGGTTGAGCCTGACCGTCTACCATACCTGGTGGTGGAACAACGCCCTGCTATGGGACAGCTGAGCATTCAGTTCGAACACTATGGGAAAGTGACATACACGCGGGCGGTACCAGCTGTTGGCTGGTTGGGATCCATCGACGCCTCCGAGGTTAGCCGGGGCAGTGGGGGGTCGATCATACAAAGATTGAGGCTTCAAATGGGGTTAGCCCAAAAGGAAGGGAGTAATAAAGCAGACATACGAGAACAGGATGTGCTGGGCGAACATTGGGAATCCGTTCTGGTGCCACATCGGCGGTAGCATGTGGTGGCCGGACAGGACCACTGGGTTGAACACGTGGTGTTTGAGGAACTGATGACTCAATTGGTGCCCTAGGATGTGGGAGAGGTGCCCTAGGACTAGGACGAGGCCGAAGTGGTACATGCAAGGTTTCTGGGTGAAAAGCTGGTTCGTCTGGTAGCTGCGGAGGGGCGCTGTCCCATCTCCGAATGGGGCTCGCGCTTCTCGACCTGGCTGGCCTTGGAGCGGGTTGATAAGTGAACGGAATCAGTCGAGGAGGAGACGGAATTTCGCCTGGACCGTGTGTAGGCGGTGCATTCAATAACGACCACAGCTGTTCATCCAGTGAAGGTCCAGCTCGACGCGGTGTAGGCATATGGACTCGCCCCCGTCGACCGCTCCAACCTCGATGGAGCGCATCCAAGATATCTAGGGTAGCATCCGACTCTGTGACAGAGTCGTCTCTTGTCTCTCCGATTTCTTCGACCGTCTCCTGCCTCCTGTGGACCAGCGTCTCAATAAGATTTTCGATGTGTCGCAATCGCTCGTGGATTTCTGTGTTGTCCTGTGGTACATCTCTTGCTTGTCGGAGCTCATCCAGTATGTGGTTGGTCGACACCTGCCCATCCCATAGACCAGTCATCTGTTCACGAAGTTGTGTCAACATATCGCGGATGACAGTCATCGTAACCCCATTGACCGGACGAGCTGTGCTACTAGAGTCCGTGGATGGAGTAGGCGACGAAGGAGGGGGGGTGGGTGACGACGACGACGATGTCAGCGAAAGAGATGGGTCAGGTGATGACTCAGAAGACGAGATAATTGAAGGGGTGACATCTGAAGTGGGCGATGAGGGCTCGGACGGCCACCCAGGAGATGGCGGAGGCATGTCGAATTCCTCCTCGTCAGGACCCAAAAGGCTTAAGTCGTCCGAATGATGCGAAGACAGGAAAGATATGCCGGATCGCGATGAACTGATGGAAGGAGATCTCACGGGGGGCGGAGTAAGCGCGATAGGAACTAATTGAGGTCGTGAGCGAGGACCGACAACCCTGGACACGGAAATGACACTGGTGCCGCCTACACCTCGATCCGTGCGGGAGACAGATGGAGCCCCCGGCCGTTCTGCAACGACAACTCGCTCGGTCGCAACCAATCTAGTACGCACGTATTCCGAGAGATCGACTAATTCATCCCGAATAATTCGCACATTGTCAGAAATTTCTTGGGTCTCTTGGCCCCTAAAATGATCTAACTCGTGGATGTGGTGGAGCAGTCGGTCAATTTCCTGCGTGATGACCTCTGTACGTTCGGTATGCGTGTGCGTAGGCTCCGTCTCTAGATCTGAATGTATGGAAGGTTGATTAGCCTGAGGCGTGCTCACGCTGACACTAATCGAGGGAGAAGGGGGAAGCGAGATCATTGCAGGATGAGGATACTACAAACCAGATCAGCATTTCAGGCACGGGGCTGACGAGAGAACTCACATAATGTATCGAGCCGCCTGAGCTGGGACGGCTTGACAGCAGCGAAGGCACGGTGGATACCTCGGACAAGGCTGGAGCGTCCGCAAGTGATACAACATCATCCTCTACCAGGCTTATCCCGGTTGAAAGGCTGGACACGCTAGACACGCTAGACGGAGTACGTGACAACGATGAAGATTCAGTTGACGTAAGTGTCGTGGGCGTTGGGCCGCTGGAAGGCGATGACGCAGACGGAGGGACTGGCGGGAGCGGGAGTGGCGTGGACGGCGCTGAGGACGAGATGGTTTCTGTCATAAGCGTCAACGTCCCAAGACTAGTCAGGGGTGACACGCTAGGACGCATGAATGACGTTTCATAAGAAGCGTCGGGTCCTTCTCGGAGCTGGATCGACTGAGTAATTGGTGTGGGCTGAAGATGCGATGAGTCGTACGAGACATCGGTTTCTGGCGCCCACTGAGACGGATGGATGGAAGGCGTGGAGTCTGTGCTCGCCATGGAAGATGGCAACGACTCGCTGCTCTCGCTCGGAGGAATGTCGCTCATCGCGAATTCCGAAGACTCGGTGATGCTGGACACTGTAGGTAATCTAGAGGATTCCTCAGACGTGACTTCAAGGGTAGAAGGAAGAGCGACAGAGACATCGCTCGAATTCACAATCGACTGAGCAACTTCAGTTTCCTCTAGACGATCCCACACAAGCTCCTGACCGACACTAGACACTGTGGGGCTGAACTCCGACGGAGGGAGCGGAACTGACTCGGGGGTACCATCTGCATGTATGTCCGACTCCGGTGACTCAAGAGAGGCGACAGCCGATAATGCCCGGGGAGGGGGTGTTGGTGCTCCCCATACGGGTAAGTCAACCACCAACGAGCGAGGTGTACTCGCTTCAGACGGGATCGTCTTGCACAACGACGCAGTCTCGTAGTGAGTCTCTGATTCCTCAGAGCGCTCGCATTCACAGAGCTCCGCAGTTACAAACTCGGTTTCCGTCTCCGTCTTGCACTTCTCGGCCGTGTAGAAATCCGTCTCCGTCTCCGTCTTACACTTTTCTGCAGTAATATATTCGGTTGAGACGTCAGAAACGCAGCGTTCTGCCGTATAGAATTCTGTGGAGGTCTCGGTCTTGCACTGTTCGGCCGTGGCAAAGTCTGACTCTGAAGGGATCGTTGGCAGTGACTTGAACGACGCAGTCGATGGAGAGTGGGCAGAGTCGTACCCCTCACTACCAGAGCTGTCAGGAATGTCGAGAGCCGACAAAGCAGCGGAAGGCACGGGAGTGGTGGATCGGCTCCTCGTCCATGTACTCAATGTTGATCGGCTCTGTGAAGGAGTGTATCCCGAGGTCGTGTTCTCCTTGTCGGACGTCTCTTCTAAGTGTGTGTAACGTCTTCTCCTGACCTCCGAGCTCCTGGACAGTGTGGAGCGTGAGGGGGATGTGGAAGTGTAACCACTATAGGAGTACGATCCATCGTGCGAGTCGCCCAAGTACGAATTCGATTCAGTGCGCCGGTACGAAAGTGTTGAGGCCACGATCTCTGTGTTAGACCCTCCTGACGTGAACTCAAATGCTGTCTCATCAGTGACAAGACCAGTCGTAGTTGGGCGCATGTCGGACGATGGAGTGGAGGAAGTCATAGAGTAAAACGAGTTCGTAGTTGAGCGAGGTTCGCCTGATGAAGTCCGTGAGCCCGCCGAGAAGAAGTTGTCATCCGAGACATCAGACAGAGGACGCGTCTTGGCTTTAGCACTTGGAGGTGGGGTGATGCGCACCTCAGCACTCAGCCTGGGGCCACTAGACACAGTCACGGGTGATCCATCACCTAGAAGGCCGCCGACAAGACTGAGGCCAAATCCAAGACCAGGCTTAGCGTGCCTCGCGCGATTGACTGCCGAAGCGAACTCTTCATCCAAATCGGTCAATGAACTGGTACGACGCAAAGAACTGCTCCGACTGGGTGCAATAACGCGTGGATCACCAGGGTACAAGTACGACTGATTGGACACAGCCGCATCATCCGTAGTACGCGCGTGGTGTGTAGGGAACGACGGCGCGCGTGACAGTGATCCAGTGCTCGAAGTGTCTGAGAAGGTGTGCAAATCCGACAAACTGGGAATCGTGTGAAGAGGAGGGACAAATACGGTAGATGCCGAACCAGATCCCGAAGCACTAGTAGTTGTACTCGTCATGGAGCGAATTGTTCTGATTGACCCAGTAGGAGAACCTGCGTCTGAGCGGTTCGGCAAGGTGACTGAACGGTCCAGAGCTTCCCTACAAGGGATCGTTAATACGACTACACTTCGATCTGAACAAGTGCACTCTACCACACAGCGCTAACCCAACGAACCCTCTCCCTGGCACTTTCTGCAGCCAGACGTTCCACACCGTCACCGTACAGGAGTTGGAAGGGGCAAAGTACGTCCATCAGAGGAGCGCTATTACCCTCGGCTATCTGGGCCAGCGCAGCGATCGTCCCGACATCCTCCTTTGCGCTGGGGTGCGTAGGAGAGGGTACAGAACGCACTTCTGTACAGTTGAGCAAGTCCAACGTAACGACACCTCTACCTCCACCTGGAGCAATCCAGGAGAGCAACAACACGTGCGGGTATAGAAGTACTTGGCAACGTTGCCATCGATAAGGAGGTACAGAATGCACGTTGAGGTACCACAAGACGCCGATGCGAAGGGGCTGTTAACCATACGATTAGACCCAGCAACGAGCGTCGCCCATAAACCCTTACCTCACGACTGTCCCGTGCGTAGGCACCCAGCTCTGTCATGTCAAAAGGAGGGGGAATGATGCTGTTATTGATACTCTTCGGTGTCGTCGGATGGTTATTGCCATTATTTATATTCTCTGAACTTGGCTGTGAATTCGCAACGCGTTCACGGGAATGGTTTTCAGCCCGTGAAGCGCGTCTTCGAAGGCTGAACAGACCCTCAGTCTTGCCAGGAATGGAGACGGTAGATTCTGTCGAAGATTGTGTTTTTCCAAGCGACGGGGTACGCTCCTTCCACGCAGCAACGATATTACGAACCGACGTCAGAGGTGAACGTGGAGAAGTCTGTGGACGACGCAAGGGTGAAACCGTTGGCGTAATGATAGACGTATTTGTCGCGCTCCTGGATGCCGTGAACGTGTTGGAAAATGTGCTAGCAAAGTCACTGGGGCTCAACTGTGTACCGCTCCTACTAGTGGTCATGGTTGGTCCCGCGGTAGGTGGGGACAACAGCGATGTCGATGAAAGCGCTTCCGAAATAGACGACGATGACGAGGAAATAGAGGAACCAGCCTTGCTTTTTGTAGGAGACGAAGGACGCGAACCACACCCTGTAGACATGCTATACCCCGTTGTGGTGTACCCATAACTAGTCGTACTGCTCATGTAAGGCGTGGATTGACCATGTGGGAAGAATGGGCTTTGAGCACGATTACCAGGCATAGACGTCGTACGAGAATGGCCAAAGGATGTGTCGGAGGGCGTCGTAGATCTGTCCTCGAAGAACGCGATTAGGTCACCGGTTCTTCTCCCAACAGGCCGATCCGACGTCAAATCTGTTGCAGAACGAGAATGTAAATGCCCAGGGGAGGCCGTACTGAGACGATGTGAGAAAAGCCTGTTTCCGTCTGGAGTCGGGTTTGCGGGTCGAGGGCCGTCCCGCAGGTAAGATACAGGACGCGACGGAATATTTTCAGTATGTTCTGAGATTGTACTCAAGCGGTTGCCTTCGCGGTTGTAGATCGAGTAGGTGTCAAGACTGGTGGAATACGAAGGGGTGGCCTCTGTGTAAGATGACGGTCCAGAGCTACGCGACCACTCTGTGAGCATATCCTCTGTACTCTCGAGTTCGTTGTCAAGGACATTCAGGGCTGCCTCCACTTCTGCTGTTTCCCGCAGGGAGTTTTCCTCAGAATAGGAATCATATGAATTCGGGGATCTGGTCGGGGATATGTTTACACGTCGCATGTGCCGATGCGACGTGGCACTCTCGTTGTCCGACGATGCTACAGGTGCTTCTAGAATGACGAATCGCATCAGATAGCCGTGACACGAAAGAGACACGCACCAGAGCTTGAATAAGAGTATCTTGAGGGAGACAAGGGAGTTTGCGAGTGAGAAAACGTGGAAAAAGTAGCGGTCCCGTACGATGGGGACAGAGGATCAGTACTCGAGCCGTAACCTGTCATGTTGTTCGAGACAAACGGTTAGTACATTGCCAAGGGTATAAAGCAGATCGCTCGGTCTTTGGCCTTTGACTTGTCACAAAGGACTTTTGCGTCAACTCAACCAACTCTCTTTAGGGTAGACTCTTTCGTGGTCGCGTCGCATCACGTGATTGGTTCCATCTGCTTAGGTAACCTTCTGCCACTGAGCCGTACAGCCTGAGCGACGACAACGTTTGACCACCACTCATAATGGCCGATGATATGGAGGTTGACCCGCCCGCAACGGGGCCAGGCAAGCATGTAAAAGAAGACGTCAAAGACAAGAAGAGATTCGAAGTGAAGAAGGTATTATAGATCGTCATAAACATTATCTCGCCTCTCTTAGATCTCCCTACAGTGGAATGCAGTAGCCCTATGGGCATGGGGTGCGCGGATCTGCCTCCCCCCACGAGAAAAAATCTTACACACACATAGACATCGTTGTCGATAACTGCGCCATCTGCCGGAACCACATCATGGACCTTTGTTGGTCATTTCCCTTGATTTTATCCACACTGACGTTTCATCGTCACTCTTCCCCTTAGGCATCGATTGCCAGGCCAACCAAGTTTCAGCATCAACGGATGAATGCAATGCGGCTTGGGGCATCTGTAATGTACGCATCCTATCATGGTTAACGGCATTACGCGCCCGCTGATCGTCTTTGCCCAGCATGCATTCCACTTCCACTGCATCTCGCGGTGGTTGAAGACAAGGAACGTCTGCCCATTGGATAATCGCGAATGGGAGTTGCAGAAGTGCGTATTATTTATCGAAATCACCTTCCTTGAGATTGGAGCTTGATCGTCATCTAACCCACAGATACGGTCGTTGATTTGGTGCAGCCTCCACCCAAACTGTCATATTATGTTATAGAACCCCGCTATTCGAGCAATGTACTACTTCCACGCGGTGCCAATGTGTCTGGTGAACTGTTCATTGAGTTATGGGAACGCTGATTCCCTCCAGACGCCCCGGCTCTTGCGAGTCTTGTGATGTTGTGGAACCAGCGTCAGCTATATGATAAGCATCACATCAGATCGAAGCCTTTCTGAACAAGAACTTATGACTGCCAACAACGCTGGCGCCATAGGCAGTAGAGAAGAAAACACTACACACGGTACAAATACAATTATTTTTACAGAGTGCCCTCCACACTCCCACCTCGGCGGATCTGCAGCATCCTCTGGAGCTCCTTCGATAGTGACTGATCGTCAACCTCGGAAACTGGCCAGCGCGGCTCTGATTCTTCTTCGGACAATACACTCCAATTGGGAGAAGGTGTTGGACGGATATGAGAGAAGTCCTGCACGGTGAAATGGTTGCTGTCCTATTTTCACGGGCCAAAATTCAGCCCCCCGGACCACAGCGACGGACAATAAACCAACAGGGATTACTAACCTGGCGTACAACGTCGGATGCTAGACTGGTCGGATACCCTGTGAATCGAATGTTTGAACAGTGCTCAATGATCGGATTCGATTCGATCGCTAGATACACGTCCACCGACGTCGAGTTGTGCATACGAAACTAGGGGGGTGATTTTGGTCAAGCTGTACATCCTGGATTTACGTCCATTTTACCTGATGGCACCCCGTCACGACCACACACTCTGACAAATCGTAAAGAAGGATGCTCCCGGAAATATGTGGCAACACGAGGACGCATTTAGAAAGGCGTCGTACATGGAAGGCCGTTATCTTTGTGCGATCGTCACCACCTTTGGGGAGCAGATTGACGATACAATTGTCAAGGTCGGAAATGGACACTTCTTCTGATGAGTCCTTAGCGTCCAAGTTTGCTATCGTCAAATAGCGGTGTGAAAACGAGGATAGTGTCCGGGCAGAACTTATTGAGGTAGAAGGACGGGTATGTGTAGGAGCGACCCCAGCGGTCGATACTGGTTCAGCAGGCACCTTGGGTTTTGTAGGCCTCCGCTTGAAGGAAAATTTGGGCGTGCTAGTGGAGGCGCCCCGAAGGTCTTCAGCATTTTTCTCTAATGCCTTTAGTTGCTACCAAACAGAGTGACTACGAGAAGAGTGTGTCGAGATAAATCGACACTCACAAGTTCGCACTGTCTTTGGTCGTAACTTGGTAAACTGCCAGTAGCGTCGCTGAGACTCTTGGTCATACGCGAGAGATCTGATGCGATAGTCTGCATCGCGTCAGGGGAGACAATGGACCTACTCTTCATGGCATCCAAACGCAATGCAAGCTCTGTGGATTCCGCGTCAGATTGAAAGGAGGAATCATCGTTGTGCGCGAAGCACACCAGAGGCGGTTACGTTGAAATCCGCGTAGAATTTTTGGGAAAAAGTCCACTTCGTTTCGGACATTTGTACTGAGTGCTGCCTATGTTCGTCACAGGGTGCTTGGTTCGCTGCGAAATGAAACGAACTATTAAAATTCCAGTTGCGACTGGATGCTGTATGATCTTGGATAAGTATCTTTGGATCGGTATAGATCTACGGTACTCCGAGGCAGGTTGCTCGGCGCAGGCTTCGATTCCTGGACCCAGTATAGGTCGGGCCGCCCATGACTAGGACTATTTCCCACGTGTGCACGTGGTTGTAAGGCGTACGTACACAATATTGATCCTCTTGGTGTTCTGTTCATCATAAACTTCGACGTCAACGACTATCCAATCACAACAGAACCAGGTCTGAGCGATGGTTGACATGAGTACGGACATCATCATTTGTGTCGAAACTTCTTGCTGGTGGCCCTTCAGCATTTCACCACGGTCTAACGCAGACTGGCGCACTATGACGACCCCGCGTGTCGAGTGGGAGATGTTGAAGTCTCCTACGTCGCCTTACGGCGAGAGTTCGAGTTCATCGGCCATTACGAGAGGGCCTTTGACGATTGATCAGTTCTTCCGCAGGGCGTGCTATTATCTGTGTATGCACACTCAGTTGCCGAGTCATTCTTCACGACAACAGGGATGCTCAATTCTAAAATCTCAGTCTCAATCTCACAGCCGCACCCTAGGCGAACCACAACAATGCCATAATTAGAATGATCTGAGTGCGAAATAACCTCAACGGCGCGCAGCGCCAAACATTGCCCTTCCCCAATAGCCCTAACCCTAATCCTAATATATAGTAGGTATTCTCCTTATTCCTAAACCTCGTACTGGCTTAACTGTCATTAAAAAAAGGCACCCCAGCCAGTGGCCCATAGTATCTTATAATATGTTGTGGTTCGCCTAGGGTGCGGCTGTGAGACTGAGACTGAGATTTTAGAATTGAACATCCCTAACGTGCGCGCTCTGGCAAGCTAGAATGGTGTGTCATTGTCAAAGAATCAAAGACCTACATGGATTAGGGATGCCCTGGATGCCTTGCATGCAACTGAACGGAACATAAAGCCCGTGATACAGGCCACGTTACGTAGAATTTTGACCCCCATTATGTATATAATGGTGTGCCGTGGAAATGGGATATAATTTTATGATCATAACCATGGTAGGGGTCTTTACGTGGCAAAAATCGCTTATTTATATAAAAGGGTAATAATAATGACATTGTAAGGTTCATTAACATAAAAATGGCGACCCATTATAATGGGGTTCAGATTCTTGCGACATGGGAGCTGGGAGACTTGTGCGCGAGCTGGACGTGTTGATGTTCGACCAGGGGGAGTTGAGGAACAGAATACTTCGGCTAGACCTCTTCAACGTCCGATGGTTCCACCGCAAGACGAAAGAATGCGCATCCGCGAAGATCAAAGTTTATCACGACGTTGATCCATCATAGCAAATCACGTGGTTGATGTTTAGGCCTACTAATGGCGGCCCAGCATGCTTGAAGATACATGAGCACTAATCGTTGGTGTAACTCCCAGCTAGAAGCATTACATCTACAGCAAGGACTGCCCCATTCCCCATTCATAGACTAAAAATTTGAGCTCCGAGTTCCTCGTCTGCGGTGTTCGCTTCCAGTCATTCTGCTTTCCTACCAAATCCACCCATAAATCATGGCTGACACCAGCGCAGACGCTAGTATTGTTGCATGCTGTTGTCAGTAGCCCGAAAATAACCTGTGTGATCTACTTGCTGAAAGGGAATTCAGGTATTTGTATCACAACAGCTCTGCAGACTTGGTGTAACCTTCGTGAGTGAATCTGATATTCACCTGTGTCGCGTTAGTTCAACGTAATGGATTACATCTGTACAGATGCCTTCGGTGCAAATGTACGATGCTGCGGTGGACAGCAAGGATGTTGTGGTCGCTGTTGCGACTCTTCGTTCAACGAGGACGACTTCGATGAGCGGATGAAAAAAGAACGAGGAAGAAAAGAGCGTGATAACAATGAGCCTGTCGATTTTCAGCCTGCACCGACGCAGGGCATGTCCGTCCCAAATGTCCCAGAGCCAAGTGACGACCCCCAAGGCTTGAAATGACAGCTGGGTGTGTGCTTTCGATATCAGTCGAAGACACAGCATACTTAGTATCAAGGAACTTTCTGTGCAGAGTAGGCTGGAGTTCGCTCTACTTGGACCAGATACATATGGTCACCAATATGCGTCTTGGCGGAGGATAATCGAGGGAGTCGTTGGATCGTCCATGTGTGACCAGTACCCTGTTCAAACTTCGATCTGAATTTCTACTTAGAATTTAGTACTAGATAATCCATTGGTCCAAGGATTGTTCATGGGTCAGAATCCGTCAGAAGCTCCTCGGAAGCGACACAAGACAGCCTCGTGTGTCGAATTCGAGCACCGAAAGCGTAAATTGGAAGCCAGAGCCCAAGTTGCAGCATCTATCATCTTCTTGCGCACGAGATTCGGGTACGTTTTCTGCAAGGTGCGCGTGTCGATGTCAATATTCAATATTATTCATGTTCAAACTCACTGCTTGACATCTTCAATGTAGTTCAAATTTGGGCTCCAGTCGCATTAGTCCCCACGGCGATTCCATGACCGAGGCGGGAAAAACTTTCGGCCTTATCTGCGGAGGTTGCTGTGAGAATTTGATTCCTTCAATCAATATACTTTATAGATACATAACCCCTCATCTTTTGGCCCATAGGTTTCGTCGTAGCTTCAACGTCTAATTCCTTGTGTAGTCTGCGTTCGTCCTCACGATCCTGGGTATACCATATTCTAACACCAACCACGGAATCCCACCAACGTTAGGGCCCTTCGGATTCAATAGGTCATGTTGCAGCAATCAAGGCTGCTGCGGGTGTTGCTGCAGAGATTCATTCGATGAAGAAAATTTCGATAGACAGATGCAAAGGGAGATGGAGCGCACGAGGGATAAGACAGTTCCCATACCCGTCGAACCTGTGGACACGGAGCCAGAAGCTACAAAGGACATGCTGGTGCAGGCACAGGGTGAGTAATTATCATCGGGGTCCACAGTGGGCAAGTCTCCGTTCCACTCTCCATCTCTCTTATACAATTTGGCTTTCGAATATAACGTAGATCCCCTACCTCTGGAGTGTCGAGCAAATAGACAGCTATCTTCTACCATTGTCCCTGGAATTATGATGGCTGTTGGGTCGCCAATAATAAAAGGTGATCCGCAGGGCAGTGCCCTTGTTACCCCGGATCATACAAGGGCCAGCCGCTACGACCCCCCTGTGTCTTGTGGAAAAGAAAGGAAAAGTCGTTGATTACATTCCGCGGAGATTCATTCATCTCACAGGAACATTACATAATTCCGTGATCTCCGTACTTTGATTACTCATTCTAGTTGTGTTCTTCGGCGCGCAGTTGTGTCCCTGCTAACCCCCCATGACGTGGCCTGTCACAATTTGATGAGGGGTTTTGACGTACTTGGAATCATATGTAAGAGGGGAAACACTGTTTTTCTCTTTTTGTGTGTGGTTTTTTGGGGGACCGGTGGAGGTCGGAGGCTGAGGAAATCCAAGACGAATGAATATCTAACTTCTTTTCAGTGAGTTACCCCAGTCAGGGCGAAATGCCGCCGCGGAGGGCGGGGGGGTTTCACTGGTAAGTCAGTTCTAGAAATGCATTAATCCAGCAAGTGCAGCTGTAGTGCAACTCGGGAACTTTATCAGGCCGCTGTCATTAGGGAAAGGGCGAACCCGGGACCGCAATATGGACGTAAAGTCTTTCTTTGGATAACGGTTCTGGCATTCGTGAACGAGAGCGAGCATCGGACATACTTAAGTCGATATGGCACCTTCGATGGGGCATCCAAGTTACCTTGATCATGAGCAGCACCAAGGCCCGAAAACGCACAAGGGGCGAGATTGCTTGTGCGGAGTGTCGCAGGTATGTGTCTTTCTCACCGTCTTCCCAGATTCCCAGAATGATACACCGTATAAGATCGCTCATTTTATGCCAGATTGAAAACTAGATGTGACAAGCAAGGTAACCAGGTCATTGGAACTACCTGTCAGCTTATCGCTGACTTAGCGTGCTAGTGCCTTGTTCAACGTGCATCAAAAGAGGATGTGGCATGTTGTGTCCGAACGGTATGTCTTCGAGATAGTAAGAGTTGGTGTGTTATGAGACGAGACTTTGCATCATTCTAGGTACAATGCCTCCTGGCGAGGGCAGTCGGTATGTCCGAGTGAACTATTTGTGCTCGCCGCTCAAGTATAATCACCCTCAGTTTCGTTGGCGCCGCCGAGGATTTTCTTCGCCAGAAATTGGCCAATATGGAAGAACGTATGCGTTCCCTCGAGGACTCATTGGCCATCGTTCAAGGCTCAACGTCTGGTCATGTACACCCACTGCTCGTTAAAAGGTGGCCAAGCGAGGACACAGAATGCGGTCCTGAACTCGATCAAGATCCAATCATGGTCAGCGACTTCAACAAGTACGGCTTGATCGACGCTCTCGACTCTCTACAACTCGATGAAGACGAGCAATTTAATTCACCACAGTTTTTAGGACCCCGTGGTAGCTCAGAGGTTCGAAACCAAAATTTAGCCTTTTGACAACCTTCTCACTCAGCACAATCAACTTGGGTCAGAGTCTCCTACTTGTGGGTACACCAGTCTTGGATTCACATCTGTTCCCAGCTCAATTTTCCGTGCCGCCAGCGAGCGAAAGCTATTTTGTCCGAGTCACCCCTTCCCTCAATAGACTCACCCGAAACTGATACTTCACATCTCCCTTCGGAAATAAATACATTCGTCAAGGCCTTTCCTCTCACACCTTCTGGAATATCAGCAGCACCTGTGCAGGAGATGATAGAGTCACACCTTCCGTCATTGCAGCGCGCTACATCCTTATCCGAAACCTTTTTAAAGTCCCTATCGTGGATGTTCGACATAGTGTCGCGGCAACAGGTCCTAGGTGTACTCATTCCCTCGGTATATAAACACACGGGTGGGCAGACTGCAGAACCAAGGACATGTGGCCCACACGATCTAGCCCTGTTATTAATCCTGTTGGCTATCGGCGCGCTCGTGGATCCCTCGCTCCCGGCATACAATAGCGAGGCGCAACACTACCATAGACTGGCACGAGCAGCCTTATGCTTACGGCCCATCTTCGTTGAGCGTTCTATCGTGACAGTCAAGACCTTACACTTGATGAGCATATATAATGGCATGTGTGGCATCGAAAGGAACTTGGAAAATTCGTACACCCTGCTGAGCCTCGCTGCTCAGGTTGCACTCCAGGTATGACCCCTCCCTTTTTGCCTGTTTGAGACTTAAAGGACCATCAGATCGGTTTCCGTACGTCAGGCTTTATGTTTCGCGGTTCGACCGGAAGACTGAGTGTGCTGACTAGATAAGGATCCGTCAACGTGGGGGTTTACAGGCAGGGAGGCGTATGAGCGCCGTACATACCTTTGGCAAGTCGCAGTTTTTGTCTATATCTTGCTTAATCACTTACTATTTCTCCTCAAGGAATCTTCTTGCAGGGTCACTTTGGCAGGTATGTGTCCCTTGTCGTGCCAAGGATAAGCTGGAATTACAAGAAAATTGACAGAGTCTGGTCACTGGCCACCCACCTGCAATTACCCCATCCTTCCTTGACTGTCGCGTGCCAACGGAGAACGAAGAGGTGACGTATCAATCAGGAGAGGTACCATCAGGCTGTAAGCAGGTTTCCCAGGTTGCTACATTCACATGGTATGAACCCTCTATGGAGTTGGTGCTTGGTATTTTAGGTACACCATTGAATGCTTGGCTCCTGTCGTCGAGATTACTCAGGCCGCGCGGCCATCAAGATACGATACTGTTCTTGAGCTGGACCGCAAGATTCGCGAATTTTCAATACCGCGAGTGGAGGGGGCTGGCCCCGACCACGCTGAACGAATCTCTTGGCAAATGCAGTCGTTCGCGAGGTCCCACTATCGAGAGCTCAGTGAGTCACTTCCTTCGGTTCCTTACCTGAAAAGGGCTGACAAAATCAGCACTTCTCTTTCTTCATAGAGGTTTCTTTGCTCAGGCTTTAACAGATTTTCCTTGGGATCCCCTGAGGAGTCCATTTCGACATTCATTTCTGACCACCTATCAATGCGCAACTGTGATTCTTGATGCCACTGGAAACCAATTCGCCGAACAGCCAGTACTGTGTGCACGTGTGTGGCGTATCTGGTCGTTTGCGTTCTCAGCTGCGGTCCGTGGATCGGCCTATCGGGTGGCTTGACGCTTACTGTTTGGGTTTCTTCTGCGAACAGATTGTTATTGGTACCATTGCGATGGGACGGCTAGGGGTGAAGCTCGAACCAGACCCATTTAAACAGCTCGATCATGCATGCGCGCTCTTCCTTGAGGCAGCGCGGACAAGTGTCGGGGCACAGAGAGCCTTGGTGCGACGCAACCTTGTCGCAAGTTTTCTCATTATAGTCGCTAATGAACCATGCAGCCTATTCTACTACGCCTCCGTCAAAAGGCCGTGGAAGCGCTATCGGAAGTTCCACAACACGAGCCCGTCGTCAACCTTGAAAGACCAGGTGACTCGCCAAACCTACTCGAAGAGGCGGAAATGTACGGTGGTCGCACAATGCTGGTGACTGGATCAAAGACTTCGATACGCGCTCAAACAGTACACTCGCGGTTTCCTCCAGGAGCTCCCATTGCGTCCTCGAGCAAATACATGCAAAGTCTTCCTGCGCCTGTTGTACATCCCCCAGTCGCAAAGATCATAGAATCTGACCAAGCACCTGGTTACGGTGCCACTGCGCTACCCCTCCAGTGGGAGAGTATCTATGGTGATATCCAAGAGTCCTCGCACGCTGGCCCTGATGGTGCATCTAGCGTCCATCCATTCCACAACCTGCCTCAGCGGGGTCACGAGAATGTCATAGTGCAAAGTCGATGGTCGCCTTTCATACATACCCCCTCTGCACCTCAGATGTCTCCACCTTGACACCCACTATGACTTTGCAGGTTTTCAGTCTGTGATGCCGCTTGAGTTTTTTCAAATATGCATGTAGCGATACCAGAGCATGTAAGCCATACCCGCACCGTCATCGTGTAATACAACATGCAGAATCCAGATGCGTACACTCAAGTTTGTTCTCTGACACCCGTCGTCGTTACCCAGTGCTTCCTTCCGTGGGTTCGACTTGCTGCACTTTTCAGTGAGACTCAGAGTGCTGCAACCTGAACTACTATAGTAGGTAGGAGGCTGATAACGGGCCGACAAAACTTCTTGTTGCCGTAAGAGCCCATGACTAGGACTAGTACTGTACGTAAAATCTATAATCCGTGAGAGGAATCGATGCTCCGAGGTTGTTCCGAGACATGACACAGACGATAGCATTCAGGATGACTGGAAATCATTTCCTTTGGTTAACTTGCCCTCTGAGCGAAGCAGCGTACTAGTGAGGATGGGTATCACGGATGTCCTGTACCTAGTCACTGGCAAGTACAGTCGTTCACCGTCACTTGGAACACCAAACTTCGACTGGACACTTTCAAACGCCAGTTACTGACGCGGGTAATCATCAATTGAGACAGTCACAATTTCTTCTCCTGCACCATGTGAGCCAAATCCCAATACTGGTATGTCCATAGACATGCTACAGTTGAATTGCTCATAATGCATCGTGGTGGTACCACCCCCAACCTTATGCATTAGCAGGGATATGCAATACGGGATATTTCCCACGATGTGACATACCGTGACCCCTGCAAAACATGTGACATGATGAAATCCATTATACAGTAATATGCATCGAGAGATGTCACATAATGTAGTGCTTGGGTACCATAGGATACGGCCAGCCAAGGTTGACAAAAGCCTGTACCACACGGGCCAGCCGATTGTCGGCTGACCTATGGCCTGTAGTCATATGGTATGGATGGGCCGAGGTGTGAGAAAATCCCATATGATATGGGTCGGCCAAGTAGATATTTTAGTAAGGGCATTTGCAGTAATGAATGGGCTGATTGAGCTATGTCTGTGTGGAATGGATTGGCCAATATGGGCATTCTGTAGGCATTGGGTGGGCCGAGGGATAGCTGTCCTGTAGGTATTGGATGGGCCAAGGAAAGGATGACTCGTGGGTGTTGGGTGGGCCGAGGGATTGGATACCAGGCCTGTAGGTGTT